>JBCEZX010000106.1:1392551-1414302 GCA_039654345.1 Cataglyphis cursor
TCTTAATTTTTCAAATATATACATATATTAAAAGAAAGAATCATTCTACATAAAAAATGTAAAAAATGATTTTATTTTAGAATCTTTTTTTGACATCAGAGAAAATTTTTTCCTATTGATTTTCCGTATCGATTTACTACAATTACACGTGTATGCAAAGTTTCATTAAATCAAAATTTGCAGACTCGTGAGGTTCCATTATTAGTCAAACACAAAAATTATTATTTTCATATCTTTTTCATTTTTTGCAACTAATTAGTTTGAAAAACTAATTAGTTGGGGAAGCGATGATAATATAAAGGCAAAAATTAAAACAACTTTTTATCACTGAAAAATTTTATTCGTTAGACTCGCGTATTATCATAGAAACCGCTGTAATTCCTCTATATTTTTATAATGCATTATATTAAGCTTGTGAATTATAAAAAAATGAAATATATGTATATGACTTGTGGTTCTCGTGCGATTCATTATTCTTTTATTCCGCTATATGGAAAGCTAATCTAGGAGCTATTAACGATGGCACAAAAATTCGAGCAATTTCTCATTATCAGAAGTCTTTGCCACAATTTTCATAATGAGCCGGCGTGCCTGAAGACCACGGTTGGTTACTCTCCTCAATAGGACGGCATACATACGATTCGGAATGCAATCGACTAATATAAGATTCCGGCTCTCCATCACCATATGTTTTTTTAGTGGTTTTCCAAGTCAATAAAGCCACGACCTATTGATCCGGAGGTCCTCTCTGTCTCTTTTTCTTTCACTTTTTCTTTCTCCACTTTTTCACTCTTTCTTTCTCTTCAAGTGTCTTATCTCTTTTCGTCAAAGGCGAATTTGGCATATTGGCATATACTATAAAAGATAGATAAATAGATAAAAAAAATTGAAGGATACACCAGTCGTGAGATGACGTTGATGTTCAAACGCGGATTATATAGTTCTTATCAAGCTCCGATAGCACATTCTCTTCGCCTGTAATTTATTTAAACTTATATCTACAATATCCCTTCATATGCTATATCTTTCCATTGACAACTTGACAATGAAAGATTAATTGATCACGATATGGAAGATATGATCTTTTTATCCTATTCAATAAAATATAGAATATAATTGCAATGCTATGGAACATTTGAAAAAATAAAAGCTGAACTTCAATAAGAATAAATAATTATCGAATTTGAAGTTATCCTTTTACGAAAGTTGCAGAATAAATAGGGAGCACGTAACACAGAAGATAATTTAATATAAAAATTACTTTCCACCTTGAAATTTATAAATTTAAATGTGTAACAAGAGTAACAGGCAATATATGATTTATTTTATCGTTGGAAAATCTTTTTTTTATAAAACGGAAGTATTTAATGATGCGTCTTCCACCAAAGTTAGCGAATCGGAAATAGTTCCTACTGTCTAAGACCGCAATCGATCCGATCAGTAACGAAGAGTTAGAGATAATTGCGTATGCATAATATAGGATTTTTGTACAATTTCGTAATACGCAATTTCGTGACATTTTGCAATTCAATTATTATACTTGCATGCGTCCATCATATTATCCAGGCCAGCCACAAAGTAATTGCCAAGCGACATAATACTGTTTTAATTAACTGGTTGATAGCGTTGAAGCGCATCTTCGCCATGAAATTTTACGCACCGATTTACCTTGCAATAATGCCTTATTTTTTTTTAAACATGTGCTTCATATTTTTTATAAATTTGTTGACACACAAGTACATCTCGAGGAAAAAGTACAAACTTTAAGTAAGCAATTCGGCTTGGTGGGGTCAATCGAACCGGACAGTGCCAACCTAAGTACCTATCATCTCGACTATCTAGGTCAGCGATATTGCGCAAGGCGATTGTATTATGTAGTTTGCTGACAACGTTGACGCGCGTGTCTATGTACGTATACCAAAGTGTTAGCCGTAACATCAGCAGCGCGAAATAAAGACACCTGCGAGAAAAAGAATGCAGGTGTCTACGGAGGTGATCGCCTCGTGGCAATTTCTTTCCGGAAAAAAAGTGGCGGATCTATGCGCAAAAAGCTCAAGATGATCAGCAGAACCTTGATATAGCCGGTATAGGCTGTTTACGTTGTCCCGCTATACTTTCTGATGGGCGTAGCCTATTAATGACACCGTGATGTACATTTTTAATAGGCTATTAATGTTAGCGTGATATATTTTCTAATGGCTTGTCGATAAGACTTTATTCGACGACACGTGTAATATTCGACTATATGTTTAATTGTGATAATAGATTGTATTGTCTTGATTATTCTTCAATTTTCCTTCATTTTTATAATCTGCCGAAAAATTGTCATTTGGATTTTATTTTATTTTATTTAAAGTTTCATTATGACTATAAGAAGACGATGTTGCAAGTATCATCGGGAAGAGTGCGGCTGGATATATACACGTTACATTGTAAATATCTTTTTGCATTTCCGATGAAGTAGTGAATCAATAACGATAATCCAAACGAAGATTGATAAATGATAATAAAATAACTTGGATTTTTTGCGAGATTAAAAAAAAATGAATATGCTATTCTCCTTTTTAAAAAGATAGTAAAAAAAAGTTCGAAGTCTTACAAAAGCATAGGCAACTACGTATATAGGGATTCATCGGGATAATCTAATACCCTCTTCTAATCTCATGAACATTGACTTTACAATTACCAATAGGTGTATCCAGTTTTACAATAGCTGAACCGTCTTAATTTTATTTATTTTTAAATCTTATATTGTTAAAAAATTTGTTATTAAAATTTATCGTTGTCATATTTTATATTTTTCTGTGTAATTAAAAAAAATCAGTTGTTTCATCAATATTAATTATATTAATGATATTAATGATATTTGATCAGTGAAAAAGAATTCCACTTTATAAGATAAGACTTTCATAAGATTAATAATAGCACAAATAATAGCACAAGGATAACTTAATGTTGACGACAGCATGGGAATGAACATTAGGAATGTGATGTGGAATGTGTGGCTTCAGTTTAATAAATGAAAATTGCTGGCAAGCCGTGAATACGAACTGTGTGATGAGGATCTTGGGAAAAGATTACTTCTAAAAATTGCTCTTCTCACTTTCTAATCTATTTTTTTACATCAACGTTTTTAACTGCTTTTACAAACATTGGGAAAAAAAAATTCAATAATTATGCATTATGTCATATTTAATTAAATATTTTTCTGTTCTGTTTCGATAAGCTTTGTCTGCAACCAAAATGTCTTCGATGATTAATATTCGGAAAAGCTTCAATCGACGAAAACAATGAAAGTATGCAAATCTATCATGATTACTCATATAAAATTCCAAATCCATTTTTCTCGTTATTAATGATATATGTATATACCGAAAAGAATAAATTCTATTTTAATGTCCAACTATAGGATTTATCGCTGGCACGTGCAAAAGCATCCTCATTCGTAGAGATAGAGCGGTGCTTGGAAGGGGTTGTAAGATAAATTTAATTATACCTCAACGGATTTTTTTTATGTTTCGTCACGCTAAATGTGCGCAAAAACATTTATTTATTTCGACAATACTCGATGTATTACGTTCCGTTTGTACGATACTTTCGTTATAGAATATAATTCGTCCAAGAAAGCAGGTTTTATCACCAATCTTGAATAAAATGATATGTCTTACTGCATATTTTTATTACGAAAAATAAAATATTCTCAATATCAAAACGATCTCTTTAAAAAAAACAGAGAGTGTCTCTCTCTTTCTCTCTCTCTCTCTCTCTCTCTCTCTCTCTCTCTCTCTCTCTCTCTCTCTATCTATCTATCTATCTATCTATCCATCTCTCTCGCTCTCTCTTTCTCTCTCTCTCTCTCTCTCTCTCTCTCTCTCTCTCTCTCTCTCTCTCTCTCTCTCTCTCTCTCTCTCTCTCTCTATTTATCTATCTATCTATCTATCCATCTCTCTCGCTCTCTCTTTCTCTCTCTCTCTTAGAAAACGCGGAGAACCTGAAATTGTCAGAAATTTTTCTAATCTGGGAAAATCAGAAAATTCTCATGGAATTTCATTGGAACTCGGGAAATTTTAAAAATTTAATTTTATAAAAATCATTCCTCCGCTTTAATAATTTTTGAGTAGACAGCCTGAATATAAGCACTGCAATATCTCCTTTTATCTTTTGTTAAAATGGAGAACGACGATGAAGCACGAATATGATCCGTTTGCAAATTAGCTCATACAGTGGCCTTGCCACTTAAACCACGAGATTCACCGGTAGCAGAGATTAGTGTTAAATATGTCTGGACCTATTCTCTTCTCTAGCAAATAGCACTTTATTCTTACGTTAAATATCACTTCTCTCTCTCTCTCTCTCTCTCTCTCTCTTTCTCTTCAAAATATAATATATTCAAGTATTTTCTCTATTATAGATTTATCAAACACTGTTATACTAATTAACTAATTGATTAGTCTGATAGTTAATTATACTCTTAGAGCAATTTGTCAAATGCACGTTATTCAGTGCAATAAGTTCCAGTCGATGACAAATGTCGTACATACTTACGGTATGGACTGAAATAGATATATAACAAAGTAGTCCATAGCATGTTGTCATACAAATCTTTCAATATTATCCGATATTATACAAATCATGTCTTACACTTACTGCCATATGCAATGACAGATTATACGTATCAAGACCTGTCATTATATTAGGAATCATAACTGCAATGCAAAGTGCTTCATGAAGCCGACTACGATATGTGTTTACATAATGCGATTAAAGAGAAGAAATAAAGTATGTGTATCGATCATAAAGGGAAGAAATAAGCGTCTTGCTAATTTTTCAATATTATCAAATTATATTATCGAGAATCAGATTTTTAATATAGCGATAGACGTGTAAAACCGATACAAAACGTATATCTTTACAGAATTAATGAACGAAACAATGTTAGGTCTACTAATGTTGAATGTTGCGATTGAACAAGCATTCGCAAGTGTGCACTACACTTGTGTGATTCTTCAGCCAATGTCTATTATGCCTTACCTACCCCGTATATCTGTATCTGATTAATTGATAAGGCTTATTCTCTTTATTTGAAACGATTGTGTGTGTGCCTTATTACCGTAATATTCATTAAGAACATTACGCAAATAGATTTATATAATTATGTTATTTTCTTATCAAGTAAGTGACGGATACCAAAATTAAAAAATGACAAATTTTTATAAAATTGTTTTATCCACACATATGTATGTATATGTGTACGTATATATGAATTTTTTAGGTCACTGGATACGAATTCAATTTTATTAGAATTGATAAAAAATATCTATTCCATTTCTAATATAGTAGTCACAGTTAATTAATTCAGTATAATAGACCCAATATTTGGTCACATGAAAAAATATTGATTGATTTTTATCTTTACTACAGATTCCTTTTGATATGCGTAGAATATTTTTGATGTTAAAATCACATGCGAGTGTAAAAAAAAAAATTACAAAGAATTATTCTTTTTTTTTTTTGAAATTTTTTTTTCTAAATTGTATTACTCGAATGATAGCACTTGGAGAAAAAGCAAAACAAAAGAGATTCCATTTTCCAGCGACGACAAGGTGACGAAAGTGGAAGCTGAAGCAGCCACGAGGATAACAGGTGGCAGGAAGCTAAGATTAGCGAGGTGTCACCACGCGTCACGCCGGTGTGGTGGGTCTATGGGGGGCACCGCTTCAGCGGTCCCCCGGCTCAAGTCCAAACGGCAATTGCCGGAACGGCAGTGCCATCCTGGCACGAGCCAAGACCGCCCCGATTCCGATACCACCGTCCAAACGGATGAAGAGCCCCTCCAATATCATGAGGCAGTCCAGCCTCACGAAACTCGGTTCCATGATCAATACAGCTGTCAACAAACGTGCCGGTGAGTCTGTCACATCTTATCTTTGCCTTCAAATTTGTGTCAGATGCGCGCGAAATTTTAATTTTTTTTTCAAAAGTTCATTTAATGTGAACTTTTCGAATTAAAATTGAAACTTGTACTCGAATTAATTATTTATAAAGTGTTTCACAGTCACTCAATACTTTAATATTTTGGCAGTAGAATTGAATCGAAAATCTTAATATGAAAATGTCGAAGTCACGATAATCTTTGAATTATAAGCGAAAGTTGTAACCAATGATATCACGTAGAATTCGCGCGCTCAGGGCCGTAACTACATATTTATGTATCAATTCGTCATCTGGGTTATTGATTTTCACAAATCAAATTATTATATGTCTATATATTCAGAGTTAGATGAGAAACATATTAGTATAATTTAAGAGAGGATAAATTTTCATGCAAAACAAATATTGATCCAAAAATTATTTAGTTAGATTACAAATCATTAATATAAAAAAATAACTAAATAAGCTAAAAAAAAATAAATAAATAAAAGATTCAAAGATATCGAATCGAGTATGCCATCAAGACAGCCAATGGCATCGCAGTAATATTGCAACATATAATCTATTTATTCAACATTAATAAATTTCTTTGATTTATTAATGAAGCTGTTTAATAGATCTCCTATTTATATATTTCAATATATATAATTTAGCACGCATTTCAATATATATAATTTAGCACGCTATGAGATCGAGTACATTCAAAGAGATATTCCAGATTTATCTCATATATATACTTTGACAATAGTTTTTAATTTTTTAATTTTATTTTAATAAAAGTATGAATTGATTGGCAGACAGCCAATCAATTGGCTTGCTAGCTTTTAATTATATAATAGATAGAATTATATAATAGATATGCATTATATATATTTTTCATATATCTTTACAAAACGGATTTAGATATCCGGTAAATGAAATGGTTGTGCAAATAGATCGCACATATCCTATCCACTTTTTATGAAAACGATTTTAAATAATGTGCAATAATCATGAAAAAATAGACATAAATCATATATTTATATAGTCAACTTAATATAGAAATATTTTCCAAAACTTTAGGTAATTTATTTGTGAGAAAGTAAAAATACGTTGCTCCTGTTATGCAAAATGTAAATGTGCTGGATTATATTATAGCAGAAAAGTCTTTGCAAATGTTTACCAAAAAAATATATACGATTCTAAAATAGGATGAGGGTTTTTAGTAGAAACAATATTATGAAAATTATCAATTTTTCCCCATTCCCGGTGAGTCTCATCAATAAATAAAATACATAAAAATTATAGAACTTTTATCTATGGATTGAGGAGTAATTGATAAGAAAATATTATAGTCTTGTTTAGAAATTTACTGACATAAAGGCTTGAATGCTTTAAATTATTTAGCATTATAGCTTGCAAAGCGATCTTTTGACAGGATGCGTTCTAAGATTCTATTCGATTTTTTAGAAAATTCTTTCTTCTAATTTAAAAACATTAACGTGAATTGTATCTATCATAGTTAAATAAATTGGACTTAATTTTTTTCATCAATGTTGTGTAAACATTGATGAAGTTTAGAAAAACATTTTTTTGCTGTTCGAATAAGCTTCTTGATATAAGCGTGTTATGTCGTACAACATTATCATTTATTTCGCTATATGACTGCACATTTGTTATTTCAGAATTTGTGTAAATATTAGTCATTTCTCTGATAATATACATGCACAAGATTAATACTTTATCACTTTTGAAAAAATGACAGTCAAATAACAGTCAATAAGCGATAATTGAAATAAATATGTCGATGCAATCGAAGATAATATTATCGAAATAAATGTGAAAGCTACATTATTTATATATTATTTCAAATAAAAAATTTTATAATTTGTAACTTATTTATTTATACTATAATTTTATGTAAAAAAAAATTATGACTTATAATTCCGAAATAAATGATTTTTGAGCCAACATTTATTAATCCTATATCTGGAAAATTAGGGAATTTTCAATAAACGTTTTTATAAAATTTTAGTAGATACTTTAAAGCAACACACATACGTACACATTTTCATATGACGCGTAGAGATTAGAGACTTTCCTCGCGCCTGTTTATATATAAAGGTATATACGTTGTTTTGAGATGGCGAGTCCTTCTTCAGGCGCATCATATCGCCGAATAAACGAGAATCAAATATTTGTCATAGAAGAGAACAAGTAGGATCATTTTTTTACATTTAAAAACTAATCTTAGCTTAATCTGTATTATAAAAACTTCCTTTCTATAATGAATTTAATCTACCCAAATTTAGTAAAAAAATTTACTGAAAATTCCCTAATTTTCTAGATATAGAGTTAATAAAGGTTCAAAAGTTATTTATTTCGGAATTATAAGTCATAATTTTTTTTACATAATGACTATAACGAGATAATCATGTAGAGAAAGAGAATATTTATTGTAAAACAAATTTCTAAAAAATTTGAATAATTAATAATCTTTCAAAGGCATATCATTCTTAAAATTCACATCGCAATATTGTAGCAATTTTGATTTTTTTCTAAAACTTATTCTAAAACTCTTGTTATATTTTATAACTCATTTAAATTATTTTACATCATTTTGTGAAAAATAAAATGTATTTTTTATTTATATATGAACATGTATGTAATTATTATCTAGATAAAGTCAACTCAAGATTATTAAAGTCATTTAAGTTTAAAAAAAGCACGACTATGTAAATTATTAATTTTTATTTCACAGTCCATTTTCTCGAATCTAAGGTCTTATACAAAAAAAAAAGATTGTTTTATATCTTTTTTTATTTTTGTACAACAAATTACTTTTCTTTTAATTGCATTTATATTTGTCAATTCATTGTATTATACATACATATAGACTAGTACTATCTATAATATATCTAATACATTTAATATCAAAGAAAATCTCTATCTCTCTCTCTCTCTCTCTCTCTCTCTCTCTCTCTCTCTCTTTCCCCCCCCCCCAACTTTCCATAAAAATGTAAATAAATAAAGTATACCCGACTATCGAGTGTACATTTCGCCGAAGAATTTTCGTATTTGACAGCCGATTAGAGAGAGTAAACTTTTTCGAGATCGACTGTGTGTATGTGTGTGTATGTGTGTGTGTCGCGAAAATCGCGAAAGCTCGTCAGGAAGGTAAAGGAAGATTTATAAAATCGTTACCATTATCGCGTTGCCGAAGCGGAGTTTATTCACACGAGAATGTATATGCCAGCTCGTATACGCGTCAAGAGAAGAGCTGTTGTCGTCGATATAAACCAAAATATGGCTCATTGCATGACACACAGACGGCGGAAGGACGAAAAGGACGCGAACGGTTGCGCTGACCGCTATTATTTTCGTGAGTACCAAGATGGAAGATTGGAAGAGACTTAGGTATCAGGACACATACGTTGTAGAGTCGCGATGCGTACGATATTTATTCTGCAAACGTCTTGATATCAAGTGATTTACTTTCACGATCGGTCGCAACATTTGCTTTGACGTTATTTGAATCGGTATAAGGGGATCACAGAACTCTCTCTCCAAATACAACTTCTTTCTCCTGATGATTATATGTATTGAGCAATTGAGTTTATTTCTAATTAAATTCTCTTAAATAATTGTAGACTTTTATTAGAGGTTTTATTTATATATGAATTTTTAAATGACACTGATTATCAAATTATTTGACAACAGTTTTATATTGTATGTGTATGTATGTGTATAAATAATTCACATACATAAATATATTTTTATAAACAATTCGCGCGCACACACACACACACACACACACACACACACACACACACACACATACATACATACATAGGATGTCTCAAAAAACTATCAGATATTCTTTTAATAACAAATTCTCTAAGTAATTTATATATATATTGTTTATACACATACATACACATACACATACAATAAAACTGTTGTCAAATAATTCGATAATCAATGTCATTTAAAAATTCATACACAAATAAGAACTCTAATAAAATTCTACAATTATTTAAGAAAATTTAATTAAAGATAAATCTAATTGCTCACATACATATAATACTGTATAATATATTGGGTGTGTCGGAAAAGAATTATTAATACATTTGCATTTTATTATCTTCAAATAACACCGACATATAATGATGGCGAAATATTTCATGTCAATTCCCTGGGAATTTGTCGACGCTTATATTTTTCCTATAAAAATTTTTTATAATTATTCTTCACGTTTAAAAATGACTTTATAAATGCAAATTTTAATATCATCAACAATAATAAACGCAATGCGTAGATTGCATTTATATCCTAATGACAAGGATATCCCGTTTTGATTACATTATTCCGAATGTGTGAAATATTAATCGTTGCATGCGTGCCGAATCCTAGTGGAGATGCAATCTCGTTAGTGCAAACTTATTAACGGAGCGCCTCTAATATGCTCCGCAAAGAAGAGCTCCCGCGTCTCATACGAGCTCATGACACTTGGTACCATTCAGAGACAGGTCTCGTACGGTGTTTTACTCGTGAAAAATCAGTTGCCGAGCGCCGCGAGTCGTTATAATTGATTAATCGATAAACTACGCTTTCGAGTTTTGTGGATGAACCTGCAAACGGTAATCGGCCTCCCCCTTTTTTTTCGCATCGAGAATGAATCGATCGGAGATTCGCATTTCTAAGACACTCACTCACTTACGAAGGAATACGCCGTTGTTTTCCTCCCTCGAAGAGTTGCACGACAAGTTAACGGAGCTTTTAGGTAAAGGCTTTAACATCATTCGCGAATGCTCTTCATGATAACAAGCGCTATCTCGGAATCGCAATCAAGTATCTTCTCGTAATCGAGATAATCTCTTTTAATAACAAATTGTGTTTCAATTTGTATTTGTATATTAACAACTATATCAGCGACTAGAAACATATATTTATCTTGTGTGTACGCACTAACTGATATCAGGTGCAAGTACGAGTATATGTTGCATCTTGTACATATTTCTGCGAAATTGTCTCTATCTTGAAGTATATCAGCTGTTGTTATGCTAATAGATCTATTGTTTAGAGTGTCTATTCCCTGGAAAAACGTGGAAAATATTAATTCTATAATTCTATAATTCTAAGGGATTTTTTTTATATCTGGAATAATCAGGAAATTTTCATAGAATTTTATTGGAACTCGAGAAATTTTTTTTCCAAAGTATTTCTTTGACAATCAGTCGGTCAAATGAATAGAAAAATAAATGTTTAAAATATATAAATATATATCTAATTCTGCTTATATATTCAGTGTCTTAAATATTGAATATGCGGTATTTTTTATCGAAATTTTTAATTGTTAAAAAAATTAAAATGTTACGCAAGTGAAAAATGTTAGTACATTTGCAAATCTAGTACTTGAAACTTAAATGGCTGTGTTTTTTTTCTGATTTTTCTGAGTCTTTTTATGAGTGAATTTGAAAAAGTGGAAAGTAATTTTAGAAAATTACATATCAAAAGATCTTCAAAATATCCTTTCTTTAACCGGAATTTTAAAGAAAAACACTCTGAAAAATCAGGGAATTTTGAGGAAATTTTTTTTAGAATTTTTTATTAAAATTTTTCAAGAATTTTTTATTAAAATTTCAATAGAGACACCCTGTATTGGGAGAGTCATATTTGGAGACTTATACTTAATCAATTATGTCATGGAAAATGTAATGACTATAATAAACTATAATGAACTATAAATGTAATGAAATATATGTTTTGCAAGATTATCTTTCCTCCGAAGATAATCTTAATTTTTAACATGCATAGGAATAATCTAATAGACATTCTCTTTATAATTGTGCGGTGTTGCAATTATTAGAAGCTTTTGTTTGATTTACAATTAGTTAGAAAAGAATAGCTTGAAATACACATACATATTCTTTCTTCCTCCAAACTCCTACCCTCCTTCTTCTTCCCCTCTCTCTCTCATTCTCTCTCTCTCTCTCTCTCTCTCTCTCTCTTTCTCTCTCTCTCTCTGTTATTTTCTCTGTCTCTCTCTTTCAGCAATACACGAGATATAATTTTTTTCTTACCGAGAACTTCTTTTATAAAATCTGAAATTGCATTATTGATAACGTGAGAGCGAAAAATTTAAAAAAATAATATTTGTGAACATGTGATTTCTAGCTCGCGCAGATTTTTAAGTAGTGACGAGAGAGAAAATATGAAAAAAAAAAACCCGCAGATACATTGTCTCGAGTAAATGTGCGACAGGTCATTATTTGACGACGCATTTTGCTTTATGCAGGGAGGCTCTTAAAATGCACTCCATGACAAAAGAAAAAAATATGCACTGTGCATCTTTTAAGTTGTACTGACTTATTTGCATCAGTTACTTTGTATGAAAGCATTATTTTAAAACACTTTTTGCATATTCTACTGGAATGTTTCTTTAGCTGTCAATTCTCTTTGCTTTATAATCTCGTTAAAAAAAGGATACAAGTATAAAATTTTCAATATACATTTAATAAATTTTCATTTTTTTATCATTGATCATTAAAATAAAGAATATATATATATCGCATATTCAATATTTTGTTAAGACATTGCGTACATAAACAGAAATAAAAATATATTTATAATATATTTTAAACACACGCAATTCCCACAAAGAGAGAATTTTTATTAAATAAAGTCTCAATAAAATTCCATGAAAATTCTCTGATTTTTTTTCCATATTTTTATAAAAGGAATCCTTGAGAATTCCGTTTTTCCAGGAAATGGACACCCTGATTTCTATTCAACGCGACATATCATAAACAATTCTATTTATTAAAAAAAAAAAAAAAAAAAAAAAAAAAAAAAAAATTCCCTGACAACAAACACAACATCCAAACTTGCCGCGTCGCGGACGATTCGCGCTCGTTCGGCCATCCTCGTCCATCTCCGGCCCGCGCATTTTCGCGCAAACTCCGTACGTTGATTCGCCAAGCGCCGCATGTAAGATGGTGGTTACCGCCGAACGAAGACAGCGAGCGACCTGGGCTGCGCAGTGACGTCACGCCGCGCCGTGTGTAGCCGTCGTCGTGTTGCGTGCGGATGTTATACGCGCCTTATGAACTTCCGCCATTGCGAGAGTGAGAAGAGACGTGTTACTCCGAGAGAGCGCGCGTTTTACATGCGAAATACGGTCGACCGGGGAGGAAAATAATGTGACAGAGAGGTGTTCTTCTACCTCTGTATGTGTGCGTGTGTGCGTGCGCGTCAAACGAAACCACCACCACCACCACCACCACCATCATCATCATCACCACCATCACCCACACGCCGTAACCGCGTACCGCGTGCGCGCGTACATGCCTTTCCGTGCCCTCTTCGAGCGTACGCTCCCGCATCGGGAGTAAACGTGAATCCGCGCGTGCGAACGATCTCCTCTCGATCTCCTGGTGTCGTGTGTGTTGTCGAGAATCCCCCCCTTCGTTGTGTGCGCGCGTGCGAGAGATGGCCGGTAAGTAGCCGCTCTCATCAGAGCCTGCTGATTCGAAAAGAGAGAGAGAGAGAGAGAGAGAGAGAGAGAGAGAAAAAAAAAAACCGGCAGCGTGAGATATAGACACGTACATTATACACCCACACGCGCCGCCGACGACGACGCCGACGACGACGACGTGCGTCGCCTCCTCGCTCGAGGCAAACCTTGACCCAGATTAGACAGAGAGAGAGAGAGAGAGAGAGAGAGAGAGAGAGAGAGAGAGAGAGAGAGAGAGAGAGAGAGAGAGAGAGAGAGAGACGCGGGTGCCTATATACTCTCTCCTCGAATAATAAAGCGCGTCCTTCGAGGCACACACGCTCCCGGGATCTTCTCCCCGTGTGCGCGTGGCGGGACGGGAAGCGGGAGGGGTGGGGCAGGGGCGAGGGGGCGCCAGATACTCCTCTACGTGCTCGTCGCCGGCGACGGCGACGACAGCAGCGGCGGCGACGGCGGCGGCCTAGAAACACACGATGGATTACGCCGAAACTTCAAGTAGGCTCACTTTCACCACCTTTCCGTCTGTGGTTTTGTTTTTTTTTTTTTAATTTTTTTTTTTTTTTTTTTTTTTTTTCCACACACACACTCTATCTCTCTCCTCCCCGTACATTCCGTATCGTGGAATCTTCGCGGGAGGAGAGGACGACTCCGTCTCCGCCAGCCATCTTCGTTCTCGCGTCCCCCTCGCTTCCCTCGCCGCTTAGACTGCAATGTGTAACTCACAATCGTAGTGTGCCTTACGATCCAAGGTGGTCGAAGGAACGCGAGCACACGAGGGACGATATTACTTGTATTTTTATTTTCGTAACTTTTACTTTGGCAGCTTTTGATGTAACATCGCGTTAATTTCGCAAAATTTTTTTATTTTTTCTTTTTTTTCTGGTCATTTTTGTTGTTTGCCCTCGGTGCCGCATTAATTAGATACACCCGGGACACGACGATTTTGCTTTATTCCCCTCCACTGAGAATATGCACTAACTCTCTCTCCCTCTTGTTTCGCTTCAATTGATACGCGTGAATTTTTCTTCTCTTTATCTCATCTAACTCGCTTTTATGAAATAACGAGGGACACTAGCGAGAGGCTGTTTTTTTTTTTGTTTTTTTTTTCTCCCTTTGTTTTGTGATGTTTTTTTTTATAATTATAATATAATATTTATAATATAGTGTTAATTATAATTTTTGATAATTTAGAATATTTATAATAATTGATATTTTTCATTGATCATGTGCGAAGAATTGAAAATCTTACATTCAGAGTATTGTGCCAAGAGTGTTACGCTACTTTGTATCTTATAGATGAAGAAACTCTATCTCTTGATATATAATTAAAGTAGAGTATTAATAAATCAAATTATTTTCTTCATATAGATTGTATATGAGTTGACTGTATAAACATTCTATATACATAGCTTACTAGTTTGAGAATAATATTGAAATTAAAAATTTTTCTACATAAGTCAGATTACAAAATAAAAACTTATTTTTACTACTTTTTTGGAAAAAAAAGAAAAGCGCCAAATTTATATGCCTATTTAGAAAAAAATAATACAAAGAAATGTTACTTTAATGTATATTTTATTTAAAAAAATCATATTTAAGGAAGTATTATGTTAATATATTTTACTTTGTCCAAAAAATTACTTTAATAATTATTTAATTGTAAAGTAACAGTAATTGGAATAGTATAAGCATTGCATAAGTCTTTTCATATCCTGTCCTCTCGCATTTTCTTTGTTTTCATCATTTTCTTTGTTTGCCTGTCATAATGTGTTGCGAGCTTTACAAGTTTTACTAGCGACAAAAGACTGAAATACACTGACTTAGATATTTATAAAATGTTAATCAACCATTGTAAGAGATACTTTTTAAACTTTACTACTTTGTAAACATCCACTAATGCATTAATATCTGAAACGAGTAAGCAGAAAGAGATGGATATTTTAAAATCTCTTGATGCTTCATTACAGGCAATGGTGACATACAGTGGTGTTTCTCGCAAGTCAAGGGGACTTTAGAAGATGATGTTACAGAAGGCAAGTATGACCTGTGTTTGCTTAACTCAAGAAACAGACTGTCTTTTATCTTATCAGTTTACACATATACCAAAATAAAGCAAACCAATTGCGAATCAGAGCTTTGCATATGTTATTGAGATCCAAAATTTATCTTGATTTGCTCATATTTTTATTATTAATTTTATTATATTTATATCCTTATTATTAATTCATATATGCTTATATATGATTGCACAAAATTTTGTTATGCACTGTATAAAAATTGTTTATACGAGGATTATATTTTTATTACAGCTGATATAATCTCGTGCGTCGAATTTAATCACGATGGCGATCTTCTTGCAACAGGGGATAAAGGTGGACGTGTTGTCATTTTTCAGAGAGACCCCATTGTAAGTACAATTTATTATGAAATTTAATAAATAGATATAATTTTTTTGTTTTTTTTATATAGATATATTTTTTACTTATCATTTTTCATTGTTTAAATAACTCAAATAACAACTTAATATATGTTAATATATATTAATTAACATATATTTTGATATTACCTATAATATTCCATAATGTATTTGATCACAAGAAAAATATTATTCATATATTTATATCAATGTCTTGTATTATCGTATTATTCTCAATATTTGTAAGTCAATGCTAGATACGATTATTTGTACCATCCTTACAAAGCTTATGTAACATTTAGTAATCTGATATCTCTGCTATCTTCTATTGAGTCGAAATAGCTCTTCAGTAAGCCTATTAAAGGTACACACTATCGTTTGAGCTTGTAAGATGACATTGATAAAGTGGTTAAATGGATATATTGCAAGATATTAGTTATAAACTTTCTCTCAAACCTGATATTTGAATTATTTTAAATGAATATTACATAATTAGACTGTCAAATATTTCAACATGATATTTAAAATATTATAATTGAATTATTAAATAAAATACTGGTTGTTAAAATAATAAACTGAACAAACAATAATTATTTACACAGAGTAAAAACAGTATACCACGAAGAGGCGAATACAATGTGTATAGCACCTTCCAGAGCCATGAGCCTGAATTTGATTACCTAAAATCACTAGAGATAGAAGAAAAAATTAATAAAATTAGATGGCTAAAAAGAAAAAACCCTGCCCACTTTTTACTCTCCACAAACGATAAAACAATCAAGTTATGGAAAGTTAGTGAGAGAGATAAAAGAGTAGAAGGGTATAATACTAAGGAGGAAAATGGCGCGATCCGTGATCCTGCCTGCATCACTGCCTTGAGGGTAAATATATCAAGTTGATTAATAATTATTTATGCATGTATGCAGATAAATAAAAGTAATTTTTAATTATAAGTTATATATATTGTATATGTATGAATGTATGTATGTATGTGTATATATATATATATATATATATATATATATGTATATTATTGTATTATATATACATAGGTGCCAACCATAAAACCAATGGAGTTGATGGTGGAGGCATCACCAAGGAGAATATTTGCCAATGCGCACACCTATCACATAAACAGTATAAGTGTCAACAGTGATCAAGAGACATACCTCAGTGCTGATGATCTTAGAATTAATCTTTGGCACCTTGAGATAACTGACCAGAGTTTTAGTATCCTTTTCTTTTGAACACGTGTATATATGCGTGTATGTTTAGTACGTACTTCAATATATTTTCTATAATGGAATACAAGATGAAATTTTCTTAACCATAGCACACAGATATAGTAGACATTAAACCAACTAATATGGAAGAATTAACAGAAGTTATAACTGCAGCGGAATTTCATCCTGCAGAATGTAATGTATTGGTATACAGCAGTAGCAAGGGAACTATTAGACTTTGCGATATGAGATCCGCTGCTCTTTGCGATCAGCATAGCAAGCTCTTTGAGGAGCCGGAAGATCCAACCAATAGAAGCTTTTTCTCGGAAATTATTTCAAGCATAAGTGATGTAAAGCTCAGTAATTCTGGAAGATACATGATTAGTAGAGACTACCTCAGTGTGAAAGTGTGGGATTTGCAAATGGAGACAAAACCGATTGAATGCTATCCCGTAAGTTTGTGATATTCATAAGGAGAGCGATAATTCTCATGGGCATGTTTATTGATATAATTTTATTGCAATAGGTACATGAATACTTAAGATCAAAATTATGTTCATTATACGAAAATGACTGCATCTTCGACAAGTTTGAATGTTGTTGGAGTGGTAATGACTCGGCTATCATGACGGGCTCATACAACAATTTCTTTAGAGTATTCGATCGTACGACTAAACGCGATCTTACTTTAGAGGCAGCGCGCGATATTGCCAAACCAAAAACGCTTCTGAAACCGAGAAAGGTTAATATATTTATAAGATCTTGTTTTATTCATAAGGACTTGTATATATTCGAAGACTTACATTTACGTGCGATATAGGTCTGCACTGGTGGTAAGCGCAAGAAGGATGAGATTAGTGTTGACTGTCTGGACTTCAATAAGAAAATACTTCACACTGCATGGCATCCATCTGAAAATGTGGTGGCTGTTGCTGCTACGAACAATCTCTTCCTATTCCAAGACAAACTCTAGCACATCTGTATGCAGGTACGTCGAGATTTGAATATTAGCAATGACAGAATATTTATTATTTTATCATGTTAAATTTGACTCTAATCAGCTATCTTCTGTTGTAGATTATACAACGGTACATATTGACGTGAGCTAGGCACGTTGAACTGATGAAAAAAACTCCCAATGCAACCACGGGTGTCCGAATAATACTGACGATAGTCGACTGCTAGTCTGTCAGTGGTTGACTGACCGAGGAGTGGTGTACGTAGCGCCGTCCACGCAGCTCACATTCATACATGATATATACACATAGACATACAGGATTGCACCTCATACATTGTCGCGCACATATTGTGCATATTGAAAAGAGATGCAAACACGGGATTATACGCATAACTCTCCAGGCTATTGAATTCGCTGGTTCAAATATATTTGCAGATGAAAGAGACGTACGCATTTGACAGAATATGTGATTCACATGCAATTCACAGACTCGTGTTGGCAGTTAATATATGATTTATAAATAACTAATAATTAGTAATTTTTTGCTTGTATTATAGAAAATGTGCCATTATACGGTGCAGTCTATATGTGATCACTGTAGACCAGGGTGTTTGATTATCACATTGGTGAGGCGGACAGTGACGTGAGTAAAGCGAGGATGAATTACGAGTTGCTTGCTGGCTCGTTTATGTATGATCAATATGAATATGTGGTATAAAGTATTAAGTTTTTCTTAATTAAATGCCTAATTAGCGCAAGAAAAACGAAAGATCAGTCGTGCCAACGAGAATAATCTGTAATTATTGTAATATTCTAATTTTTTATATTGTCACACGCGCGACACTTCCCAGTTAACTGTAAACAAAAAATATGCGATAATTGCGCTGAAACAAATTTCCCTTCGCTTTGCAATTAATAATGGAACCAGGTGTGAACTTAAAGTTACGAAAATTACAGAATAAAAATATTTATCAATAGTTTCGCTTGCAAAATCGAAGTACTGATCGTCGCCGATACAGTTACCATGACCAGCAAGGCGATTTCGTTAACCTAATTTGTCTAAATTATATATGTATATCTACATTTTAGTGTCACCACATGCTAAACATATATAGGCCTATTTTCGGGTTAGTTTATTACTCTTACACATAAATCGTTTGTCTGAGTCGCCAATACGAGTCAAAAATAATAATGGAAAGTTATCGATCTTTCCTTCCATTATGTATCTAAAAAAAGCTAAATGTTGCTGCATTAAATGTATCGAGCAATAAGTGTGTGGCGCCGATTTAAAACAATGTATATCAATTGTCATTTTCTAAAATTGCCCGATCGGGAGTAAATGGAAATCGAATAGATATGGAATACAGATTTTTTCTAATCTTTCTTATCAATAATTTATTGACACTCTTATACTCTCCTACAGATATAAGGCAGCAATTTCATACACGGATAAAATAAACCTAAAAGTGCATTTGATGATGGTAAGCTGGGCTTGCAGAGTTTATATAAATAAAATATATATTTGCTGAATAATATACACACCAGCATAATGTAACTTTGATAAATATTCAAAAACATAAAATTAGAGTGTTTATATTAAAAACTCACACGTTAAATTTTTAATTATTTAATTTTTTTAGTATGTTAAGTATATTTAGTATATCATACGACGATACTTATTTATTATATTCTAAAGTTTTATCAAAATGTAATGTTAAAATCTTCTATACAAAATATATAGTATGATATTAATGCAAAATATGTAATATACGTAAAGTTGAACAAACTAATACAATAAATAGTGCTAATGACAAAAATAGAAATATCCATAAAAATTAATTAATATACATATATAAATTATTTAAATTTTTAATATGTTTAAAAACAATCGTAATACATAAGTCAGAAGTTTTAATAGATTTATTATGCTTTGTAATCAATATTATAATTTCTCAATATTTTTTGCGCTCATATTATGAGAATGTATAGAAACAATATATTTATAAAAAAATCTAATAATGGAAAAAATTATGGATATTTTTTGCAAAGATGAATACATTGTATTTTGTATGACCAAAAACATTTGCGTGTGAGTTTTAAATATGAAAATTGTGATAGCATATATAAATCTATTTCTAAAATAAAATATATAGTATGAAAAAACAGCTTCGTGATAATGTAAGAATAAAATTACAGATTTATAGGGACAAAATTGAAAATTGAAATACAATGAAAAAATATATATGCACACAAAATGTAATTTTCTATGTTAAAAGTAATGCAAAAGCTTCTTCATTAAAAACCTGCTTCGGTGATTACTAAACTATAAGAATGATCAAAGTTTAAAATTAATAAGTTTGATATATATATACAAATAATTCTCAATATTGAACAAATTTTCAGAATCTCTTAATTTTTGATAAGAGCAAATATAGATAATTCTTTAGAGAGAGAATATGCATCAGCAGAATTATACCGAAAATTTATTCAATCAAATTTATAAGAACGCGATTTTAATTGTTAATAATTTGTCGACAAATCAGTATAATATTAATGATTTATACATTAATTCTGGTTTTAAATTCTGATTTTAAATTATGCATTCTATGTGTGTTTTTTTAACTTTTTATTATATGTTTATGCTTTTATTTAAACGATTTCACATAAGTACTAGTAAGTTATAATCAAGATACTTCGGACATCCTGTGCGCCGACTTCTAGAGCCAATAAATTGCGTATTATTACGTTGTTTTTTTTTTGTAATACAGTGTTTTAATTCCTTGGAATGAATGGAATACATAAGTATATGATATTACGAAAATATTGGAAGTGAGACATTCACAAAATTGTATAATCTGTAATATGTTGCAGCAAGATGTAAGATATACAGTAAAATCGCGAAAATTTATTTTGTACTTGAACGAAACGCAGTTTTATTTTTTTTTAATGTGATAATAATTTGCATCTATCGATACATTATTATAAATTATTATAAATGTGTTTTACACAGAGACACTTCGTTATTTGCCTTTTCTTTTATTTAATTGCTATATAGATTTACAAAATGTAATGATCCAATCAATTCGACAAGGTAGATAGCGCGATGCCTGTGATTGATGCTTGACTATATATAAATTACTGAATTTGTTAAGCGATTAAAATGACATAATATTGCGACCGGCAGTCTTAAAGACAAGATAAAGCGTTCCGAAAAAAGAGTTGTTTGAGAAAAAAAGTCCATATATAATCAGATATAAATATACATATATGATTATATATAAAAAAAAACATACATGTTATGATTTTTTTTTTCTCTTGTATAATCTCTACGTATGTACATTAAAAGAATAATTTTTGCATTTGTTTTTTTTCTTTGTAGAAAAAGTAAAAATCTAAAAAAAGAAACAATACAAAAATTATTCTAATTATTTTCCAATTGTTCTTATTATTTTTCTAATTCTTTCTTAAATACATATATGGGCAGAAATTATACAAGAGAAAAAAATATATGGACATATTTTATACATAATTATGTATGTGTGTGTTTACATTTGTAATTATATATAGACTTTTTTCCTGAACGATGAACTTCCACACAAAATTTAAAATTTATTAATGGGAAAAAAATTTATCAAAATTTTTTTTTTTTTTTTTTTTTTTTTTTTTTTTTTTTTTTTTTTTTGGGGACAATTCCAAAGCTCGAAAAAACGTCTCCAACCTCTTCTTTC
>JBCEZX010000106.1:1447095-1459232 GCA_039654345.1 Cataglyphis cursor
ATATATATATTTTGATATCTGCATTTTATAATATATAAAAATTTCGGGAAAGAGAGCATAACATATATAATCTTTATTAAAATGAGTTTAAAATTTTAATCTTAACATAATAATATATTCTAATGATTACATCTATGTTAGTATTTTTCCAAGAATAATTAATTTTGTTATATATGTATATATATATACAAACATATATAACAAAATTAATTATATATATATGTGTGTATGTGTGTGTGTGTCTATATATATATATATATATATATATATATATATATAATATATACAAAATGTTTCATTCATCTGCCATGCATTATTTCCACACATTATGGATTCTCGAGCGAGAATTACCCTAAAACTCTCATAACCCTAAAATATTTTCTAAATTTTGTATATAACAATCTTTTTGATTTGCTCTGTATTTATAATGTTTTTATAATATTTTAAAGATATAATATTTCATCTTTTTGTTTTACTTGCCAACAAATTTTTTTCAAAGGTGCATGTCTATTAGACAATTTCTTCTATCTGCCAATATATCCAACATTATGAGTAAAAAGTCAAAGGCAGCTTAAATTCAAGGAGTGATCAAAATATTTATAGAAATAATTCTGCAATAATTTAATAGATTTTGATTAAAATAAGTCATTAGTTACTATAATATAAAATATTTAATTAGCATACTTAAAGTAGCATTCTTTCTTAAAAAAGAAAAAAAAATAGTTTAATAAAATAATAATGATTGTGTCTGCGATGCACATGATCATGCTTATGATCTAATATTGTTTTAACAAAAGATATCTGCCATAACACAAGGGAAAATGAATTATAGTGCACATAAAATTTCTTATTGTACTTGCACCTGTTTTGTTATAACAAAAGAAAAATTCGAATAAATACAGTTATATATATGCGAGCTTCAAAAATGTTAAATTTGTTGATATTCTATCTATAATCATATTCGTGATAGAAGAGATGAAAGAAAAAGAAATAAGATGTATGTATAATAAATACTATTTATGATGTGCCTATATAATCACATTCATGAAATTATGTGGTATTAAAGCAAACATATCAATTAATAATTAGAAATCTTGTGATCTGATTTTTCTGCCAGTAAATGCAAACCACAGACAGGATGGTAACCAGGACAGTACATGGACAAGGGCAGGTAAAACAATCTCACAAGATTTTTTTGTTTGTTATTTACAAATATTAAAAAATATTAATAACTTACCCTCCTATTGTTTGAAGTTTAGTAGATTCAAGCTGACGCGCTGCTTCTTCTGTTCTCTTCAATAGCAAAACCTGTAAAATATATATAAAAAAATTAAAATAATAAAACTTTTTTCAAGACTTTAAAAAAATATTGCCTTACATACTTTAAAATTGGATAAAGATATAAGAACAAATTGATAAAAAATTTTTTATAAATAATGTAAAAATAATTTACCTTTTGCGATAAGTTTCTAAAATGCATTTCTTGGAGCATGCTACTGTGACGATGTATATTTTCATGACGGGAGATGGCCAGCAGTACTCCTCGTTCAGGCACATATCGGCACACTGCCGCCCCTATCGCCTTTTGAAATTCCTTATGTGCATTGTCCATTTTCGCACTGTAATATGTAACGTATGCTCAATTTAATTACTTTGTTTACATCTAATAATGTAGAAATATTAGAATAACTCTGATTAAAATTATCCACAATTAAATCAAAATAATGATGCGCAATAAATTATTTTTTCTTCTGTAAACTACTTACAATTCTCGGAGCTCTTCAGGTACTTCAATTTCGATCTTGTGAAATGTATTCTTGTCAATAGGTGGATTTGGATTTTTGGCTCTCAGTCGCTCACTAGCTACAATTTCAGTATATGTATATTCCCATCCCAAGTATTCCACTACTTGAAAGCCTCCTTTACTCATCTAAAAAAATCATGTATAATGGAATGATAAAATCATAATTCATTCCTTTAATAATTCTCACAACACATATGTATAATATATCGGTGTTCAAAAAAGGTATCCAATTTTCAACAGTATGTCATACTCGTGGAAACATCGAAAAGTCTTAATAAACAATACTTCAAAAACCATTTATTGTCAAGTTACAAAGCATTTTCTGTCACTAAAAAAAATTTAATCTACAGATGTTCGGTGTACCTGTTCATTTCAACACACAATTTGATATCATCTTTTTTGAACACTCTGTGCATCTGCACACACACGTAATATATTACATATGTTATAAGCATTGTACTTGTCAACATTTGCTAATAAATTCTTTTGCGCACCTTAATAAGTGCTTTCCACCAGCCCCACGCTTCCTGATCATTAGATCTAGAGAATACTTCAATCTCCTGGTTCTCTTGAAACTCCGCTTTGGAACCATCTTTTGGAGGTAGGCGGACTTGAGCAAATGGGAATTTCGATTCAGGTTGCCAACTATAATATATTATAAGTTTGGTTAACTATTTGTAAGGTACAGTACAAAAAAATATGTACTCATTTTTCCATAAATAAATCTCTTAAGAATTTTAATCTTTAACAATGGACAAAAGTATTCTAACATATAATATCTCTTAATTCAGTGCAACTTATAACAATTATAAGCCCTGCAATTTTATTTATATAGAAATATAGTTTTTATATTTTATTTCATTGTATATCCCATATATTCTAATATTTGTGATTGTGACATTTTTATTATTACAGAACAGTTTTTTTACTTACTTTGATTTTATGTATACGTCTATATTTCTATTTATATTTATATTAATTGTCATTTAATTTATAAGGAGACTAACAATTAACGCTTTGCAGCTTGGTATGAATTATATTAATCATATAAATTATATATTGTGTTAAAAAAGTAGAACAAGGTTTTAAAAATAATAATATATCTATAAAAATGTACTTATAAAAATGCTTACATGATTACACGCCTATGTTAAATGAAACTATAAATAGATCTTTAATAATTATCTTGTGCATTTTAAAAATTTTACACAGCAAGATACAAGCTACCGATAAAAGATTGTTTTATTATAACATATAACATAAAAGCAAAGATACTTAACAGCTTTCATAAGTGTTATAAATTTTTGTTAGCACAAAAGATCTCTTACTGATAAGAGATCTTTTATATATAAAGAAATACAAGCTCTCTTGTCAAATCCAGTTGAGTCGAGAGGGAGAAACTTACTCGTTCTCGAAAGTTACCAAAACTTCGTCGTCAAAGACATCGGTGACAAAGGCCTGGAAAAAAAAATTAATACATGAAGGAGTCGTCTTTGCAAGAATTAAGAGTGTTTAGCGAGTCGCACAGCAAGCAAGTTGAACGTAAAATCACGAAACTCGTCCGAGAGAGGAGGAAGAGGGGGAGGGTGGGGGGCAGAGAGGGGAGAATGCACGGAGGGCTAAGATAGTGTCGCGATATCGTTTCTTTTGTTTTTTTTTTTTTCCCAGGCGTCGCCGACGAAGAGATTCCCGAGGGAAGGGAACGATAGGGACGCGAGTACGCTAGGATTGAATGCGGGACCGAGGGGGAAAATATCACACACGCCCTGTCAAACGACGACGAGACATGGCGTCGGAGGAAGCCGCGTTACCCCTCTCGCGAAGAGATTTCCCGAGGGCCGTGCATTCGCGAAGTACGGGCTCCCGCACGGCGTGATTACGATCGTATCGCGGCACGTGACACGGCCTATCTGACAGCCGACCGCTCGGCGCTCTCCCACGTATACTTTTCACAGAACGAACCTTATAATACGCTCCGTTTTCGCCGCATACTTCGACTGTGAGATCCTCCATCTTGCTTTTGTGTGACGGTTCGTGTGCCTCCTCTGCGGCAGGCATGCTCTGGAAGAGCGGGCGCTCGCACGAGTTTCGGGGGCCGTGCGAATTTTCCCCGTCCGCCAATCGCGCGACTCCCTACCACGACGCCGACGTAGTATTGGGCGGTCCCGATCAGTGCTGCCAAACGTCAAGCTTAACGGCACTACGCGGGAAAATGTCCTAGTTGGATACTTTAAGCTGCTATTTATGAAGTGTCGAAATGCAATGGCATAAATATTTTGATAATGAAATAATTAATATACATATATATATATATTGTTAAATATATAAAATAACAGTAAATTATTGTCGGATTTTAATTTTTTTAAATATTTATATTATCTTATTTTTATATTTAGATAACTTCATGTGGAGCAGCCTTTAGTACATGCGCATTAACGAGTGACCGAATTCGAATTTCTTACTGTCACTAGCACTCAGGACAAAAATCTATACAAAAGAAGAATTGGCAACACTGTTTTCAGTGTTACACTCTCACCGTTGCAAACACAGGTTAGAGAAATATAACTTTTCTTTCAATTCATTTAAATATCATCATACAGTGAGGGAAATCATATGTACAATTGTTTCACATTAAAACTACATATTCTTTACCTTCCAATTAATCTAATTAATATAGAAACATCCAAGCTATTTCTCTGCACATAACATACGTTTTGCTCTAAATTTTAAGCAGATGAATCCTGTATTACGATCGCGCCCATTCATTGCTAAAGGTCTACTCTGTCCTCAACGGAATTTGTCGATACAAAAGGACGACAAAAATCGAACTGATGTTCCAAAGGATATTTCAGTTGACGATCTGACGGAACCGACCAATTGTTGTATGTCGGGATGTGCGAATTGCGTATGGATTCAATATGCGGAGCGACTGAGTAGCGCGATAGAAGCAGTCAATGTGGATTTACAGAAGGTCATCTTGGAGAAAGTACAAGATCCTAACATGAGGGCGTTTCTTTCGATGGAGCTGAAATGCCGAAAGCTGATAAAGTAGTGCGAGAACATCATTATTGATCACAATGTAATAGTAACAAAAAATTTATTTCTGCACTAAAATATAACTTAATTTCTATTGAATTTTACTGCCGAATTTACAGATTAAAATTAAAGTGCAGTTGAGATCGAGATATCTTGTATAGATTCAAATTTTGTTAATGAATGGTAAGGAATATTTTCAATTGTATGTAAATGTAATATAATGTATTATAATTGCGTGTATTATATATTATTAGTATATCAATGTATATAATTAAATTAATTAAATAATAAAATAAAAAAAAATATGAAATAAATAAAAGTGAAATAATTAAAATAAATTAATATAAAATATAATAAAAAATAAAGATGTAATTATAATTGAAATAATAATCAATATAAGAATATTTTTATATTATATGTATAATGATATGTATAATTATATTTTATAGAATAGTTTTGTAAATTAATAGAAAATCAATAGAAAATAATTATATATATATATATAAAACAATATATAAATTAATTAGTCGAGTTTTCTAGATAACAGAAAAGGCCTAATTTTCTTACATATAATTATTTGTCAATTTTCAAATATTAATTACACTAACATTTTCATTTTCTGAACATTTTGAATTTTCTAAGTGCGCTCCTACGTTAATTTTCAATTATTGTCATTTTGCGCAAATTAATAACAGCAACAAAAATATAAATCAATAAAGAGATTGCTTTGTCTCTTATAAAATAACACATAAGTTTTTGCTAGTTTAAATGTTTAAAAATTGCGCGTCGATTTCGACTTGTTGTTAAATGTATATTTACAAAATTAGAATTGATAAAACCGCGCCGCAATCTTATCTGCTTCGCGCCACAATATGGCTACACGTCACATCACGTCCTTCTTTCGCGATGACGTGCATGTCTTGCCCATGTACACGCTCACGCTCGCCCACGCGCACTCTTACGATTTATTTTCGCTTAGCGGATTCTCGTGGCGATCGTACTTTGCCGCAATCTCGGCAAAGAGTCACGATCGAGCGCGCAAAATGACGGCTGTCGATTGTTCGAAGAAATTATAGATCAATAGTTTTCGTGAATTTTCGATAAAATTTGATTGATTTTATACGTGTTTATTGTATGTTGGAAGTGTTAAAAAAAAGAATCTTTATAACAATTAAATATGGCATGCCGATAATATGATTTTCCGTGACGTGTTGAATGAGTTTGTGTTTTGAGTGATGAAACCGCGATCGTGAAATACACAAGATCAAATTGATAAAATGCTCATTCGGCATATAAAAAAAGAATTGATTAATTAATAGATATATATATGATATAAAAAATGATATATTGAATAAGTTAAATCAAGCAAGAATAAGTGTCAGTTAAAAAATAAAAAATACAAATAAGGTAAATAAATTTTAAGTAAAAAATTATAAATATAAATATATATATATATATATATTTATATTATTTATTATGCAATAAAATTTGTACAGAGGATAAAAAAATTAAAGAGGAAAATATACGCGAACAGGTGTTTCCAAGTAAAATATCCAAGTACGATGTTCACAGAAACATCTTATAAATCCTCGAATTTATGTTTGAAATTTCTCAGAATAATAAAACAAATCTATCATTGATTCATCGGCAAATCAAATAAATCTTAGTGTGAAAAACATCTTATTTTCAAACTTCATATATTCAATATTAAAAGATATTTTTTTTTTTTTTTATTAAGAACTTCAGAGATTTAAAAATTTATTTAAGAAGAAAGACTGTCTTAATACAATTAAATGTAAAATTTTATATTTATATTTTATTTATATTACTTTAAAAAAAAAATTTAATATAATTCAAATTATTTTTTATATTAGAATTTTAATAGATCCTAAATTATATCTGATTAAAAATATAATGGTATACTTTAAATTTTAATGAGAGGTATTCCAATGAGCACATTAGAGAGAACTTATTAAAACTCTAATATAAAAAATAATTTGAATTATATTAAATTTTTTTTAAAATACAAAATATAAATATAAAATTTTACATTTGATTACATTGTATTAAGACAGTCTTTCTTCTTAAATAAATTTTTAAATCTTTAAAGTTCTTAATAAAAAAAAAAATCATGAAATAGAGAACAAAGAAATATTCCTATTTTATTCAAAAAAGATAATCGATAATTTTGTAAAACTAATTTCAATTAATTTAAAAAAAAAAAATTATTTACAAATTAGAATTCTAATTAAATTATCAAGCTATATAATTTTATAATAATCAATTATCAATCATCTTTTATCAATTGATGTCCTAAAAATGGGACGTTGATTGAAAATGGATTAAGAGAAGATCGAAGAATAGTGGCCCCTGAGGACAAACCCTCAATTACCATAGGTCCCACAACTGCATCCTTGAACGAATTATTAATGCATACGTCAATGCCGGCAGCCACAGTCGCAGTAAATTTATGCGGTGAAGATTCCGCGGAGGAGACAGGTGAAACTGTCAATCACAAGAAACGGGATATTTTGAGCACATTTAAGAGAAGAGCCTGTAACCGGATTAGCTTTAAGGGCGAGTCGGGTCCTCTACTAAGGTGAGAGATTTTAATTTAAAACTGAATCTAATAAGGTTTAATTTTATTATATATTTTATTCTCTCTTTCTCGGATCATATTGCATATGATGATGTCATGTTAAAGACAGAGATTCTGATTGGTTCTAGTTTTGTAAAATATTCTTATCTATACATGTGATATAATTTTTTATATTTTTTATTTTAATTTTTTATTTTATATACGTAATTTGACTAATATTGAATGACGGTTGTCACGCTAACGATTATAATAA
Source organism: Cataglyphis cursor (assembly GCA_039654345.1). Classification (NCBI taxonomy): domain Eukaryota; kingdom Metazoa; phylum Arthropoda; class Insecta; order Hymenoptera; family Formicidae; genus Cataglyphis; species Cataglyphis cursor. Next base: position 1,454,788 of record JBCEZX010000106.1, read on the forward strand.
TATATAATGACTCGCTATTGTAATTCAAATACGTTTTCGCTTATCGCAAAAATTTTCCAAACGAAAAGTGGCAAGTGCTGCTCAGTAAGTTGATCACTCTTATACTGTTTGAAACTTAACGTCAAAATCATAGATTAAACAATCATAAATTTTTAAATTAATAATAACCGACAATGATTCGTCTTCGTTTTTTGGTGATATTGTAAGTATATGGCTACAGAATATTTTTTGCGCATTTTGTGTTTATGACATCATATTACCTTGATTTCTAAACATGATTTGATACAACAAAGCCAATTTAAACATTATTAAAACGCGTGACTTGAATATTATATTATAAATTAAAATGAGTCTTTTGTGTTTTATCTATCAATATCCGGCAGCATTCTAGCTTTGATATCGAAAATTGTTTGATCTTATTTTTTCTCATTTGTTTTTATTCTTTTCCATTTGCTCTTATTTCCATTTTGTTTTTATCTCAATGAGCTGTTGAAAAGATTTATGGAATAGTTTTTGGAAAGTATAAAATAAATCCACTGTTTTATAAATAGAAAATGGTCAGTTGCGAGCACATTCCTATTAATGAGGCAAAATTGCATTTCAATTTTCAGTTTTAACATGAAAATTTTTTCTTTTCTTGTTTCTTTCCTTCCTCCAATATTTACATTAAGAATCAATAATACTTATATCAAAGAATTAATATTATTTATAATATATATATTATAAATTTTATAATATATTATAAGATTATGTAAGATTATTTAATATTAATTGTTATTCTTTTATTCAATCTTATAATATTTTTTTAAGTCTAATATTAATATTTATTATGCCTTTTTTACAATATAAAAAAATAATGTATATTTTATAAAATTTTATTATAATTTTAATAATTTTTATGTATTATTTTATATATTATTTTATTTAAATGTCTCACAATTTTAATATACAAATAAGAAATATGTACTACTAAAAATATATATATTTCTTATGAAATAATATCAAAGTATATAAAAATTTTATTAAATTTTCGTATAATATTTATAGGATTAATATAATTCATCTTTCGATTAAGCATAAATGACTTTATGAATATTAATATCACGTCTTCACAGTAATAGTTATAGCCTTGCGCAAATATGCATGCATTGCATAAGCTAATACTGATAGGAAAAAGCTTATCGTTTCCGCGTATCGTCATGAGAATGTCATCGCACTAATCGTTTAAACTGCGTTTGTCTGTTAAGGCGATTCTCTAGAATGGAAACAATAATGTTCGCCATCTTATCAGGATTGTCAAAAAAGCATAAATTAGATAAAATAGTTATCAAGAAACTTATAAAGTGTTGATATATAATATATAAGAAGGATTTAAGATGTTGATATCTAACGAATTAAAATCAAACAACTTTATATAACAAATTTGAGTGTTTGTTAAACAATTACGCACTCGACGTTACGCATTTTCTAAGCATCGTCCTAAAATAAGTATTAGGTATTTGGATCACAATACGTGTTTTTATGAAATCCCGAAAATAGTAACGCACCGGGTGCTATTTTATTCCGCCTATAATTACCGGAAATATTTCTTTTTCTCGATCAAAATAGAACTCTTATTCCGGAAATAGATTGGTTTAGACAATAAGAGCCTTTGAATCTTTTTTTGTTCGATAAAACGTATTGGTTAAAAGCAATAGAGTAAAATATTGAAATATTGTAAAATATTGAAATACAAAATTTATAAATATTGAAATACTAAAATATTGAAATACTGAAATATTGTGTACATTTTTAGTAATTAAAAATAAACAAATTTATAGTATTATTATTTTCAAAAGAAATGGCAAATAGAAATTTTGAGAAAATATGATGCAAAGAAAACAGAAAGTTGTGTATAAATATTTAGCTAAAGGAATTTGTCAGTTTCGTTGCAGAACACTCTCAGAATGCATGCGTGCACGTATGTTATTTTTTTTAGAAAATACTAGAAAATACTTCTAGAATGCACTATTGAAACTGCATATGTATGCATTTGTATGTGCGTGCATAGTTTAAAGAGATATTTTCCAACAAAAAGATTATATCTACATACATTACAAGATCTATTCGATTTTGTTATTAAATTTGGAGTATTATTGCATATGTCAAAGTAAAATTATCATATGTGTGTGTGTGTGTGTGTGTGTGTGTGTGTGTGTGTGTGTGTGTGTGTGTGTTGCTAGATTTAATATTTCGTTACTTTTATAGATTTTTATTTTAATTATATCGTATACATCATCAAAATAATATTAGTTTTTTTAAATATTATATTATTTAATAAAAAGAGTTTAGTGTTATTGATAACTTCCCCCTTTGCGACAGTTCAACGATTTCAGTGGATCGTGCCAAAGACAAAGAGAAACCATTCTGTCAGCCAAGAGCCGACATTACATTTGCAGTGTTCAGCCAACCTTGGTTCTTTAACGAGTAATCCTAATTAATCTGTGTCTATTTACTTGGTGATCAATTTAGTTGTAAAATTAAGAAAAAATAAAAAATCAATTAAATCGAAAATATTTCGCGTACATTGTTACTGTATGAAGTGCAATCAGATGCGTACTGTAATTTGTACTGTAATATATATAATACATTATATATGTACATGTAGATAGATCTCATAATCTTAGTTTTTTAATACAAATTTTCTGAACAATTTGCAGTCAATCCTCAAACAAGAATGCCAATATAAAAGTTCTCATTTTGTTACACAACTTTTCAACGCTTTAGATATATATATTTCTAAAAATATCTCTTACATTAAATTTTTTTTAAAGTACTTAAAATAAAAATAAAATTTTTTTTAAATTTTATTTAAAATTAAACAAACAATATATGATTTTGTCATTTTTTTGTCTTCTCTGAAATTTAATTTAGACAACATTCTTTTATGTATTAATTTTTATCTCACTTTTATTAATTTAGAATTGATGACATTTTTGATGAAGAAAATTTGGCTTCGCAAATTAAATTAAAATTATAATAATATTGCGTGTTGTAATGAACATTATTATTATCAAACGATAACTAATAATAAAATGAATTTTAATTTTTGTTTATATATAAATTATATTATTATTTTTTGTGTATAGTTATACATATTTGTGCATAAATTATAATAAGTTTTTATATTTCATCGATTAATATAAAATACATATGATAAATTTGTCGAATATAAATGAATCGCTGTTTATTTTTACAATGTGAAAAGCCCATGTGCGTGTGATCTTAAATAACTTCAAATGGATACTAAATGATCTTGCGGTGATCGCGAACAATGGAAGTGACAAAGTTGGGACGACGACGCGCGTCGGATGTTGACAGAATCCATCATTTGGGTGAAAAGAGCAAGATATCGGAATTACGACGGACGATGTCGCAAGTGTCAATGATGATCATCAAAGCGACGACTTCCGGCGAAGCAAGTTGGCGTGAGGAATTGCTCAAGTAATCGTTCTCAACAGGCCTTTCTTCCTTACTTTTTTTCTTTCTGTTTTGCATTGTACATATTATACAGCATGTTTCGATTATATCAATCGTACATATTTATATACAATGTTATTTCGATGTTTATTTGTAATCTTTTTTTTTATTTAAAATAAATTTTCTTTCAACAAAAATTCTTAGGCATCACAAGTCTTTAAATATAATCTTTAAATATATGTTTTATATATATATATATATATATATATATATATATATATATATCCGTATATTCGTATATATTGTTGTTTTGCGTATGTATATATGTTACATTCTATTTACAAAAGTATACAAAAACACTTTATACGCAGCAATCTAATGTTATTCTGTGATTTTAGTCGAATAAGTGGAATTCGTAAATAGCCTATATTTTATTATGGAAATACTTGACTGCGTGCGAGAAATATTTCTCGTTTCGAAATAACTACCTACGTATCGTCGAGACGAGAAAGTCTCCGCGATTATGGTAACTAACGGCAATAAACTCAATAGCATATAAGCGCGGAAATTATTTTTACTGGAAGATATCATATCAGGCAAATTTAATTAATTCTTTTTCATGTTTCCAATGACAAATTTTCTTTACGTTTAGTGTATTTATTTTTCAAAAGAGACCATTGTTTACAAATACGCTTTTTTTGATATTATTTAAAAAAATTTGTTTATTTAAAAAATTTTTATTTATATTAAAAAAATAATTAAAATTTATTTATATAAAATTATCTCTTATTTTTCTCTCTTTTTATTAAATTAAAAAGATAACATTTAATTAAATTTTAATTAAAAAAATAACATTTATTATAACAATTTAACACATAGTATATATTTTTTATTATAATATTATTTATTATAATATATTAAACATAATATATATATATATATCTATATATATATATATATATATATATATATATACAAACATAGAA
>JBCEZX010000106.1:1459332-1482367 GCA_039654345.1 Cataglyphis cursor
TATATATACATAAATATAAAATTAATTACATTTGTTCCATATTTTTTATGCGATATAACAATACATTTGTATTTTACATATTTTACACAAAATAATGTAAAACTGTTGAAAGACTGATTTTGCGATTATATTATCTTTGATGAAATTGGATCTCGAATTAATCGACCGTCGTCTAATTTCGAATCAAACATCGTCGTCTGGCAAACGGCGTTCTAAATTTGCGTGATTTCGCATGGCTCTCAACCCTGACATATTGACCCGTGACGCAAATAGATTCACGACGACTTTATACTACGCGTTTTTTGGCGTTTGGGAATGTCACTGAAACGTACTTGTTGTTGATGTCTATTTGCACTGCGCGCATCTTCGTAGGAAGTAGTCATTTTATTAAAATTTGATTTATCTATCACATATTTATTTGTTGTGTATTAAATTATATTTATTTATTGGATATATTTATTACATTATTTATTAATTAATTACATATATTAAGGAAAGTATTTGATATTTTTTGATATATAAGGTGTCTCATTTTAAATGACGACCTCAAATATTTCTTGAACAAGGCATTTTAGAGAAAAATGTTTCAGATAAAAGTTGTAGGGTTCAAAAAAGACCAATAGATAATCTTGTTAAATTTTAGATCGGGGGTCCAATCAAGCCCAAGTCAATTTTTTCAAATTAATTTAGTCAATTTCAAATCAATAAGATTATCAAAAACTAAATATTTACGAGATATTTTATATTTTATATCAAAATATATCAGATATAAAATAATTCAAAAATAACTCAGAATAAAATAACTCAGAAAATACTTAATAAAAAAATACTTTATTATAATGTTTTGAAAAGCTCTCGAGATAAGCTACACGAATATGCAATAAAATATGGGAGTTTCCATTTGAAAAAATTGATTTGAGCCTGACAGGGCTTAACACGGATTTTCGATCCACAATTTAATAAGATCGTCTATTGGCTGCCTTTGAATCTTACAACTTTTGTCTAAAATATTTTTTTCTAAAATGCATTGTTCAAGAGATATTTGAGATTGTCATTTAAAATGGAACACCCTGTATAAATTATTAGTTATATCCAATAGTTAATAAATACAGATTGATAAATAAAGTTTTTTGTAAATTTAAAAAAATAAAATTATTCCATTAGTACATCTATCATCGCTGAAAATTGTCGCGTTAAATTTTCAGTCTTTGATCTATAGGCTTCTGCGAGACGATAAGATTATATAATAGATTATAAGCAGACGTTAATTTGCTAAAATTATATTCTAAAATTAAAAACAATTTTGGATTATTTAATTAAAATACACCTATTTTTAGGTCTAACTTAAATAATTAAAGACTTAAATGTGACTTGGAAAAAAATTAATCCGATTAATTTTTCTTTTTAAGATATCGTCAAGCCAGATTTAGTTCCAGAAGAGTTCGAAAAAGAGTTGTCTTTAAACATGGCGACTGTAATGTTGTACAGGGAAATGTCGCCAAACGACGTCGGCGTTATCTTCAGGTGAATTTCTCTTGCAATATTAGATCATCGAGAAAATTAATAAAGAAATAATATAAATATAAAAAGCATACGAAAATATATATTAATATTTTGTATAGCAAATTGTTTCGTTATTGCAGGATATCTTTACAACGCTGGTAGATGCGCAATGGCGATGGACGCTTTTAGTGTTTTCCATGAATTTTTTGTTATCTTGGCTGGGCTTTGCCCTCATATGGTGGTTAATCGCGTATAGTCATGGAGATCTTGATTTCAACAATTATAATAATCACACTTTTATTCCCTGTGTCGAGGATATACGCAGCTTCACCAGCTGTTTTCTCTTCTCTGTCGAGACGCAGCATACAATCGGGTAAATTATACATTACACACATTATCATACAAAACACATACATATATTATAATAATAATTATAATAATATTATTATTATAATTAATTTTGTATAACAAAAAGTTATAATATCATTATCATTATAAGTTTTTAATAGAGATATGAATGACGTATATGTATAGATATGGGGCAAAGCATACGACAGACGAATGTCCCGAAGCAATTTTTACATTATGCATCCAATCAATGACTGGAGTGATCCTTCAGGCCTTTATGGTCGGCATCGTGTTCGCCAAATTATCGCGTCCTAAAAAGCGCACACAAACGTTGCTCTTCTCGCGCAATGCTGTCATCTGTCAACGAGACGGCCAGCCTTGTCTGATGTTTCGCGTCGGTGATATGCGCAAGAGCCACATCATCGAAGCCCACGTTCGCGCTCAGATGATCAAGAGAAAGGTGGGATTATGATGTTTTGCTACCCTTTAAAAAATATAGAGAAAAAATTAAAATTAAAAATAGAAAATTAAAAATAGAAAAATTAACAATAGAAAATTAAATAGAAAGAACTTGTACGTGATATGTTTCAGATTACGAAGGAAGGTGAATTATTGCCATTCTTCCAGACGGAGTTGAAGGTGGGGGGCGACGGCGAGGAGGATAAGATCTTCTTTATTTGGCCCACCACGATTGTTCACAAGATCGATCGACATTCGCCACTTTATAGGATATCAGCCAGCGACATGCTGCAAGAGCGATTCGAGATCGTCGTGATGTTGGAAGGTTGTAGAAATGTCATATTTTATTGACAGATTGTGGAGCGGTGATTGAAATATTCAATATGATACGATAATGATGATTAACAATATCGACAGGAGTGATTGAATCCACTGGTATGACAACACAAGCGAGAAGCTCGTATCTGCCATCGGAGATTTTGTGGGGTCATCGATTCCAATCCATCATTTCCTTTCGCAAAGACACCGGCGAGTACGAGGTCAATTACAGTCTTTTTAATAACACTTATGAGGTGGACACTCCACTCTGCTCCGCCGCCGATCTCGATCGTATCCGAGCTATACATCGCAATACAAAAGCTGGTAAAAATTTATTATTCTCTTTATTATTAATCAAATTATATTTTTCTCTTTTTTTATTATTTTTAATTTTAATTTTAATTTTTAATTTTTAATTATTAACCAATTATTATTTTAATTGACATTTTTAGAACGTCTTAACTCAAATGCGTTCCCGGAATATCGCGATACCTCCAGCAGCAGTTCATTAACTATAACTTCTGGGTCGAGTTTAGAATCTTCAACTGGCGGTTTACACATGCAAGTACCGGCGACAACACCCGCGAATCCGATTCCGGTGCTAATCACCGCACCAGATGGTTCCTGTAGACGAGAGAGCATCAACATGCCCTCCGATATACCACAGTCACATTTTTACGAGCAGAATGAGGTGATAATCAATTAAAAAAAATAATTAAATATATGCACATGTTTTACTATTTTTATTACCTTTTTATATTTATATTTTTTTTTATATTTTGATTGTTAAGATATTTATACTTCATCAAAGAAACATGATATCGCTGCTTGATTGTCCATGAAGATTTACTGTGCAAACATAATTTGTAACATATAATAATTGTTGTAACAAATTTCTATTTTAATTGACATTTGTATTTTAATTAATATTTTGTTTAATATAATGTATAATAATAATAATACGCAAATTGTAATTAATAATTCCTTTTTAATATTTAGATAACAAAAGGGCAACACGATATCGAGAATTCAAAGGATGAAAATTACGATTGCGTTTTACAAAATATTAATGCGTCTTTGTGGAAAAGCAAGGAACAAAATGGGAAGAAAGACAGCATGCAACAAAGTGACTCGAAGACAACATTAGATTCGAGAGGAAGTGACAAAGCAAATTCCAGATCAATCGCAGAGGAAGATGAAAATGATCCAAAGAAATCATCTTATAGAAGCAGTCCGGATATTAGGTGGGGCAAAAAATAAATATTTTCTAAAATATTTTCTAGAAACATTTTATTTGTGTTTAATTTAATGATTTTAAAAACCTATGATAATTAATATAAACTAATTTATATTAATATCTTGAAACAGACAAAGGAGTTTTGTAGACTCTACAGAGATGCAGTATTCTAGTACATTTAGAAGAGCCAGCTTGTGCGATGATTATAAAATCAAAAATATTTCCAAAAAGACAAGTTTTAATATCAACGACAAAACGCTTGCGAAACGTACTCATTCCCAAAACACAAGTCCACCCAAGCAAACGTAGGTAAGTGTTATAAAATTTTATTATTTTTCTATAATAAAAACATGTAATACTATATACCGAGAAATACTCAAATTAAAAAAAAAAAAATGTAACTTAAACAGAGATTAAAACTATAAAATTAAACTATTAAAGATAAATGTGTGTATATATAATAATTATGTAATTTTATTTTTAATCTCTGTTTAGGATGTATGCCCAAAATTGTCATGTTCGAAAACCTCTTATAAAGGGTGATCTTTTGCAAAAATATATTGAGTATATAAAATACATTTTATTCATATAAGTCTTTGTTTTTGAGAAAATAAACTTTAAAAATTGGAAATTTAGTAACATATTTACATTTATTTGAGTTTAAATAATGTTTTCAACAATCTCTATTATCTAATAATCTTGTTTTATCTTGATAACATACATTTTATTAAATTCGGTTGCAAGGATTCAAGTGTCGTACACGTATGTGATACGTGATGATGAACATTTTAAACGCGAGGCGGAAGATTAAAAGATTGACTAGCGTGATAATGAGGGCACTTCCCGGCACTAAACTCATTCCGCTTATTTTCTGACCCCCGGGATATATAATCGGTCCTTTTTCACAATCTGTCCTTCAACCAACTCCCGAGAAACCACTCAAAAGACAAGTATTCTAAATTCGTATTTTTAAATATTGGATTTTTTTTTAATTTATAATTAGCTACAAACTAGATTTAAATCCCGACAAATAATTATCGTATAATATTTCTTCACGCTTATTATTTTCTAGCTTGTTTTGCCGAATTAAACTGCAGAGAAGATTATGTATTTATTAATTTAATTTTTTTCTGAAATTTTTAATAATATTTTAATTTCTTAATAATCAAAATTAGTTTGTTATACTTTAAGTATTTCTTTTAGAGAATCGAAAAGATTATTAATATATAAATATTTTGCAAAAATTGCAAATAAATTATGTGCTAAAAAATTTTCTTAATATTAACTTTCTAAGTTTTCTTAAATATATTTTTTAATCAAATTGTTTTTAATAATTTAACTTTTTGAATTTGAATAAAAATTGTTTAAATTGTGAATAGATCGAGATAAAAATAGATTATTATTTTATAGATCAGGAAATTTTATGTCGACATATACAAGAGCATTATGAGAACGTATCGTTTGACCAGACTCTTTAATCATTAAGTCCCGGATGTTGCGTAGTTAGAGGAACTTAAGTCGTACAAATACATTATATGATATCTTTGTGCCCTAGTTAGGACAATTTAGACAACCTTTGTTGTTAAATTCGGCTTGTTTTAGGACGTCCCTGAACATGAGAATGCGTATAAATTTTGCGAGTATATAGAATAATTAGAAGATACGCATCATCTTGGATCAGCTCAATGCTTATATAATGCATACAGAATAATTCAAATTTACATCTATTTAATTGTATAATTGCATACAATTTTTATATGTTATATATATATATATATATATATATATATATATATATGTATGTATATATAAAATTGTCACTTTAATGCATAGAATTATCGAATATATTTTATTTTATAAAAGCTCATAAAACTAAAGCTTTAAGAATGTGATATTTTATATGCATTCAATATTTATGAATGTACAAATTATAATTAACATATTCGAAATTAAATTAAGATGTACATATTCATAATATTTACTATTTTATCCGTAAGATTTGCGGAATGTTTTTACGGACTATAAGTAATTTCGCGGACACATGATCGCGATTCACGAGGCGATAGCACTGAGTAATTTGCATATCAGACCGAGGACAGACAGACGAAGCGTTTTGTAATTCGCCGTTGCAAGGTGATACGCTTTTCTTATTCTTAACGCGATGACTGTCATCCTAGATGATGGCCATTGTCACCGCGCTTTGTTATTTTCCCATCCGCCTTTAAATCGGATTTCGCACATTAGTTTCACTTTAATTACAAATTACACGAAAACAATAAAATTCATAGATTTTTTTTCCTGATTAATTTGATATAGTACATATTTTATTATTAAATGTATTTTATTTAAACAAATCTAAAAAGCTTTGCTATTAGGCTCATTGATTCCAACTTTGAAAGAAATTGAAAAAAATTGCAAAAATGTAGAAAACGTACATTTCTAATAGCCGTTGTATTCCATGAAAACTCCGAACAAACTCACGGACTCGACCGTGAAGACGCGGAACTTTCGCGTTGATTCTTGATTCTCGATCTCATGAGATGAGTAGGAGGCAATAGAAGGTTATTTAGAGAGAGAAAGAGAGGAATAAGATGAAATGAGAGAGAAAGAGGGAGGGGAGAGTGTGAATGAAACGTAGATGAGGCCTGACGTCACCGAAAAAGCCCGTTGATGAGCGTCTTCTCGTCAATACGTACTTACTCGCAGTTTCGCGAAATGCTTTGCCGTCGCGAAATATCACGCGTATTTTCGTATCGTGAAACGTGAGAACTCGGATTTTTACAATAATGTGTGCAAAAAAAAAAAAAAATTTCGCGGATTTCCACGAAAAACTCTGAAAGAAATAAAGAAGTTTTTACTGATTTCATTTGAGAGTGAATCATTATAAGCATGCGCGAAATTCGTGGAGGTGTGTAAATCAAAATATAAACAAAAATGTTATAAAGTAAATTCCGTGGTTTCAGAAGTATGTCATACTGATTAGAAAAAATATACGGACTCTAGATTCCTGTTGATAAGGGCTTTAAGATTTTTAATTATGGATTATATCATTCTTTGATTTCCAGCAATATTGAAAACTTGCGTGGATATATTTATTTGAATTTTTCTTTTCTAAATGATATTAAATAAAATCCAGAAAATTTATTAAACTTTAATGCCTTCTAAAAATTGAGAGACTTGTGTGTCCCTAAAATAACTTTATATTGCACATTATTATTAATTATGTTAAATAATCTTAAAATTAATATTTTAGGTATCGGATATTTTTACATATTAAAAATATTGTTTTTTGTTTTATTTATTTTTTTTTTCTAGGAAACAGTTATTTCGAAAATCGATGGAAAATTATGTTTTATTCGAAACTCCGAAAAATAGCAGAAGGGATCTTCTAATAATCTACAAATAATCCGAGAAAAATTTATTGTATATATTGATTAAAGACATTTCTTAGAAAATAACGAAGTGGAACACTTAGAATTTCCCATTTGGATACACTAACACAGAGAATCTATAGATCCGCAAATCTATATAGGGTTAATAAAGACTTTCATGTGTCCTCGCGTGCCGTTGGGATCTGTTTCCGGCATGGGAGGAAACATGCGGAGAGCATGTGCGAAGCGATGACATTAAAAGAGATCATTTTATACATGTAATAATTCGATATCATATACAAAATTGTATTAAAAATTTTATGTGTTAAGTATACAAATAATAGTTACAAATAATATTATATAGATATATTTTATAGATATAGAGATATAGCTTGTGATATAGATGTTAAATATATAATATATTTTAATAATATTATAAGTAATTTTGTTATAATATATAATAGGTACAATATAATATAATAATTTTTTTATATGTTTATGTGTAGAAAAATTATAGCGTATATTATTTGCTTCTGCCTTTAGAAGTAGAAAAAAAAATATTTTTTTTAATCTTAATTTAAAAATACAATTTTATAAAAATATCCTCTGTATCCAGTTTATTTCAAACGCTCTCAGATGTTAGATTGAGATTATAATTCTATATTTAATAATTTATTTAAATATCTCTACTTAATTTTGTGTTTTACACGTTGTAGATAAAAAATAAAAATAAATATTTTTAATATTATTAATTGTAATATATTTATAAAAATACTTTGTATTTTTTTTCATATTATTCTTTTAGATTCTTTATAAGTTTGCATAAGAATTTGTCTAGAATTTTATGTGCAGCGGGCTGTAATCTTTGTAAAAATTTTTGTAGGTGTAAGACAATTTTATTTACAAGCAAATGAGCCCTCCTTTTTTACATTAGATCGTTTAAAACAGGCTTTATACATGTGTCATTAAGGCGTACGTATTATCCCCGCCTGCGCGCTGTAAAGAGGTAAACGCCATGACGAGATCTCATGTGAATCGAGCGGATGAACGCGAGCGAATCTGAAACAGTTGTGAGTGTGACGTGCGTACGTATACTCGATGTGAACTGAAAAAAGCGCGGAAAAATCGTCGTTATTTTGAAAGGTACGCCATTTTAATTCCTTATAAAAAGCGCATATATATGTCAGAATTATACTTGCTTAATTAATAATTACATTAATTACTTTTGCCTAATAAATGTTTTTCTTTCCTTTCCATCGATACCATGCACTTTTATAATTAATTTTTTAATTAAATATTAAATAATATTATTTTAATAAATTAAATAGAAAAAACATCCAATTTTTTAAAATTCTGTTTTATAAAGAAATAAAATTAAACTTTTTTTTAGATACTTAATAATTAGCTCAATTTATGCGCACATTTTGGTGTCGTTTTGTTAGCAAGGCATTATTATTATAATTATTGCTAATTTCTAATTGGTATATAATTATTTTATTTGAAAATTGTCAGTTACAAGATCGAAACATGGTAATCACGATGTTGACAGACATATTATTGCCGGATCTATTAATAATGATTTATTAATAATCTACAATTTTATAATACCAAGATAAAATTTTTTTTTTGTTTATTCTTGAAACTGTTATGCAATACTTGTAAATATAACAAGATGCTTTTGCACCAGCAATATATAAATGTATGATTTATAAAAAGATATTTGACGTGTCAAATGTATGATTGGCAAATGTAATTTTTTGCTTTACAGTATCGACGAGGATCTAGAGCCTAAGAAGATCAAGTGATGCTGGATGATCGATCTTATCAAAATTATCGCGTTTTAACAAATAAAGCAAAATTAAATAACATGTATTAAAATAAGCAAAATAAGCAATCAATCCAAGCAAATTCAGATCGAAGAGATGACGACCGAGAGGATCGGGATGAGGTTGCCTGCGTAAGATAGATCAACAAATCTAAGGAAGAAGAGAAGCAAGAACAAAAAAAAGGAAATATATTGCCGAAATGGGATTAAAAACGGAGCGAGCTTCTTCTTGAGAAAGAGAAAGCAGGATGGACGATCCATCGAAACTTTTTCGACTTCCGGGAACAATTGAGGAGGAAGAGGAAAAGGAGTTGGAGAATCACAGACCGGGAGAATCGCTGGAGAAAGTGGAATCTCCTCTCTTGGGTCAAAAGGACGCCTTGACAATTTCCAGTTTACCGAGAAACGTCACCCTCATCAGAGTCAGCACTCAAAGCAGCAGCATCGCCGGTGGTATCGCTCGGCAGGATTCTACCAGGTGAGGATCTCCTTGTGTTTAGTTGTATTTTTATCAATTTAAGATTTACATATTCGTTCAGATAACGAAGATTCCATTATATTTAAGAACGCGCTAAAAATCACGAGTGTAACAGGTTGTTTGATTCGTCACACGCTAAAAGTGGATACGTCATATTTGTCGGAGTGATTATCGGCGCCTCCGCTTGACAGGTGTTCTTCACAGATTAGACAAAAAAAAAAGAACGACGTACAAACAGATCATTAAATTTAAATAGACGCCATTATCATGATAATAAATTGCAAAAGAAGAGGAAAAGATTGTGGTAACTTAAATTTTCAGAATTTGTTTCATGTGCAACGAGAGTTAGCATAAAACGCGAATACGAGACAATAGCGTCACTTTGTGTACTTTATATACCGAGTGTGTAATATACAGGTATAATATTGTAATATATGATAATATCCGCGCGTCGCGGATATGACAAATGGCGATTCGTTAGAAATAACGGGTAAAGGGTAAATACACGTGGTAACCTCGTTTACGCACGCACATGCGACACGCAACGTGGACGAAACATTGATTCGGATACGCACGGACATACGTTAATTGCCTCTAATGATGGTAGACTTGTTGGCGTATTTATTAGTGGAATATTGATCTCGTATTTATTTTTGTTATTGGCAGATTCTTATATAAAGAAAAAAAAAATTAATAATTTTTGGCTCCAAAATAATTTTGCAAACCGTCGCTATGTATGCTGTTTTATATTTGATGTAAAAATGACAAAACTTCGCCATTATTACTTTTATAATAAAATCTATTTTGTGTAGGTAAAATAAAAAAAAACTTGTTGAATTATTTTTGCTCATGAGAGCGCGAATTTATTATTGCAACAAATTTAATTTCTTATTAATTTGTTGCGATAACATAAAATGTGTTGTGTTTACAAATCTTTTTTTTTCTTATAGATCGTGTATATTGATTGTTATAAAATATAAAATATTTTAAAATATTCTCACTTATTGATTATTTTATCTTCATATTGTTATATAGAATAATAAGTTAAATAAACAAAATGAAAATATAAGAATATGAAAAAATTTACATATATATGTATAAATATAAATTTCTAAATAGATTTTTTTTTTTTTAATGAAATTATATAAATGTGTAGACTTTTCATTGTATCAAAAATTTAACAAAATTCGTATTAAAAGTAAAATTAGCAGATTAAAAATTTCAATCGGTTCTATGATCGTGAAGACAAGTGGATTATTAATCGCGCAGCCTCCATTGGATCGAGTCGCTTGTTAATTTAATTGTATGGCTCGTTATCGCCACATGATAGCGGTCAGTTAGGTCTGGTCCGGCCGTGAAAGATACCAAAGAATCAAGTCAATAAGTTTTTCTCCGCGCATGAAAATTTAATTCGGAAATTGCATCGATTATGGATCGCGAGAAATTAAGCGCTTCGACGAAAAGGCCCAAACGAAACAGCTGGTTGGTGCAATCGCTTCACATGTGTTCTTTGCTTCACTTTGTTTCAATGCTGGACCAATTAGTAAGCTTACGGTTTATGCGATGATTTTGAGAGGTTGTTGTTAGGCAAGATATATTTTTCTTTTCTTACCCTTCTTTTTAGTTTTTATTTCATTCTAAAGTAAATATCTATTTATTTTTTATAACGCAGTATCTTTAGTATTCTTTTTTTTTTTTTTTTTTTTTTCTAAAGTTATTATCTAGAACATAAAACTTCAGATTAGTATTAGAAAAAAATCTTATGTGTTGTAAAAAACAGTAATATTAATTTGTATTAATTTTAGATTTTTAATAAAAAAAATAATCATCACTATATATATATATAATTTAATTAAAATTTTTTACTTTATATAAATTATTCCGTAATATTCGGGATCTTTAAAAGGAACCCTGAGTAATATTACGGAATATTGTATGTATATATATATATATATAATATTATATCTTAGCTTAAAATGTATTTTTCCGACAAATAAGAGATAATCTCTTGTCTTGACACATTTTGCGTACATCAGCGCAACTTCAGCAGCCAGTCGGATCCTGATAACGAGATGCCAAGGTGCTGATAAAAAGTATGCGATGTCAGTCAGTCAGTCAAACGAGAATCGAGCATGTATCGCGAAGTTGTTCTCGTTGTTCTTTTTTCGTTAATCGTGATCAAACGTTTCGATTATAAAATTCCAATGATCATTAAACAATTATGATATATTCCTGAAGTTTTAATTAGCAAATAATATCAAATCAATTTTAAGTAAATAATAAAAGTAAAATTGTGAATATTAAATTAATTATTTAAACTATTTATATGCGCCACATACACAAATTCTTTTTGATAAAACATAGTTATAAGATTTCTAATATTTATTATATTTATAATAACTTTCCCAATCTGTTTATTATGCAAAACAAAAATAAAAACGAAAAGTTATGAATTTAGAAAAAATTTTTTGTATACTCTCTTTCCATATGTAATTAAAATTATCCTTTTAAATAATTAAAATAATAATTTTTGGATTTGTTTTTTAAAGGAAAAATTACATTTGAAGTAGTGAAATAAAAAAAATTGCTCATGGTGAATTATATATAAATTTATATTTATTATTTTTCCCGTACATATCAGAGATTATTCTTAGAAATGAGAACGTTCCATAACATGGAAATTATTGAGAAATACGAAAATTCAAATATAGCGTGCTTTGATTCATCTGACACATTGTAGAATAAATGACTGCTATCTGTATCATGTGACTATTATATCGTGACTTTGCTTTATTATCAAGAGCGTGGATTTGCCGAAAGTAGGAGCGATCATCTGTTTATCGCGCGAATGACGCAACAGTCGCGAGTGATCAACTTTTCTGCGCGAGAATAGGAAGAACAAACGGCATTTGTTAGCGAATGATAAACTGTGTCCGATGGTCAGCGCGCGTATAAGACGTCGTAGATGTTTGACCAACTGTTTATAGCAGTCTATCTTGCCGCAGTATATTCTGCATCACCATCCGCCTTTGTCAATCGTCGCGCGTCGTCCAGCTGATCAAATTCCATCGAAACCTCTTCGAAAAGATCATTTATCGACGAGTACGTCGTAGATTGTAAGAACTAGTTAAAAAACGTAGAATTTTTATAATTGAAGAATTGCGTTTTAAATATAAAGGTCACAAGTGTCAACAAAGGTCAAAAGTGAATTTTCGGAAAACTTTTTATATACATACACATCTTTGTAAAAAGAAAAATTTATATTTAAAAAAAAAAAAAAACGTAAAATTATTGAAGATCTAATTATCAATTCTAAGTTTATTCTTAGATAAAAATGATTAAAAAAGAATCTCTGAAAGGGCAAAAATTTTTTGATCCAGTGAGAACTCGTTATTTTTTATAGGGAGTGAAAAAGTCCTTCAAAAAACTAAATTTTTTCACGAAAAGAAAAAAAAAACATAAAATTCTATTTATCAATAATTTCGTTATTAAATTAAAGACTTGATTAAAAAAAATTTTAGTTAGGATAAAAATTCGACGATTGAGGGAAGTGGATCAGATTCAGTGGACCATTAAAAATATTTTTGCAGAAACAAAGACAAGTTTGACAGAAAAAATAATGATTGAGGGTGAAATATTGCAATATTAAAAAATATTTACAATAGCAGTTCAGTATTAAGAGTAGCATTGTGCATCGCGATATATATAGTGAATCAAGATGAACGGGATGAATGGCAACGTATTGAAGACGGGCAACAAATCCCCATCTCCGGATTGCGGAGAAGAACAAAAGTTGATATCACCAACCACACCGACGACGCCAATAATCGTGCAAATGACGAAGAATCCGTATGCTTCTCTGAAGAACAGGTAAAGGAAATTTCATTTAAATGAAATCAGAGATCAGAGGTCAGTCTTAATGACGAATCGCTCGAGGTCGCATGCTAAATCACTCAAAGAATAATAAGAGATAATCAATAGAATTTTACGTGTCTGTTACGTAAATTACCAGATAAGTCCGAATAACTCTACGTGAATAATAATGAATTATTTTTATACCTATGATAACAATTTTTAACAAATACAAATTTCGAACAAATGGAGATTTCTCGAAATATAGAGGAAAGAGGTGTTTTTTGGGGATAAATACGTCTTTTTTTTTCAAAATTATATAGAACAAATTATATTATATATAACAAATTTTTTTTATAATATATTATATATAACAAATTTTTTTTAGAATTATTTTATATAAATCCGTAAAAATTTTAATTAAATAATTTGAATACTTATATATTTAAAAATAGAAATCAGATATCATATTTTATGTATCTTATATTATTAAGTAATGAAAAAATTGCAATGAAAGCGTTGTGGGCGATCAAACGATATTTTTAAGTCAAAGCAATCGTGAATTTGTTAAGCAGCTTTTTGCCTTGAGAAATATATGGTACCGTAAATTAATGAATGTTCTTCAAATATGTTAATACGTAATGTTATATTTGCTTATCTTTAAAACGAAAAATTAATATTTACTAAGATTTATGAGGATTAAAAGAAATCGTTAAATTTTTCTTATCCTGTGTCGTCGTCGTAAAAAAACGTCAAAACTGTTTCAAGTTGTTCTTATTAATAGATAATTAAATAATATCTTTTTTACTCATTTTTGCGAAGATATTCAAAAGATGTAGTATATGATTTAGAGATAATATGAAATATAGATATGGCATACTACATCCCTATTTTCTATATTTGTCAGTGGGAGTTGCAGTGGTATATAATGATTAACAATGAACGATTAATAACCGAAATATCTATTCTCATAGTATTATTTCATTAGTTTTATTCAATCATTGAAGATTAATATATAGGCAATAAGAAAACATATTGAGAAAAACTTATTGTTAGAAGCAAAAAAACTTAATATTATAATAGCTGATTGATAATAGATAATCTTGCAAATAAATCATACTTTTTGTTTTTTTTTTTTGTGAAGTGAGTATATCATATTGTTTTAAATGTTTGCACATAATAATTATAAAAATTATATATAAAATTATTTTTGTACATAAAATAATTTTTAATCATTATTACGCGATAAAAAAACGCATGAAAAAATGATTATTGCATTTCTGATATCAACTTATCAGTATTGTATAAGCTCATGTTATGATACTTATGACTAATCATGAGAAAAATCTTACTGATTTATACTAATATATAATAATAAAAAAAATATTTCTTAAAAATTTCAGAATCTAACACAAATGACATCTCAGAAATTACTTTTATTTGTTTATTCTTTAACTACTCTTATCAATGTCTCGTGATACTAGATAAGCAGTTTAAAGATCAGTCTTAATGACGGATCGTTCGAGGTCGCACACTATATTACTTGTAAAAGAGAATATTAAGATAATTAGTGGAATTTCACGTGTCGATTGCGTAAATTGATCAGATAACTCTGAATAACTCCAAGTAAAGAAAAAAATAAATTAAAAAATTTGAGAATTTTGAAACAAGAAATATTAAAAAAGATTTGCATATATAAGATCTATAATGCTGATTACTAAAAAAAGAACAATAACAATGTTTCAAAACAAAATAAAATTATTATTAAAAAATTTATTATTTTGTATAAAATTTTTTATTAATTATTAATTAAATAAAATTATTATTTATTTCTTGAAAAACTAACAGACATAACATGCAAATATTTGAAAGCAAATCTTGCACGTCAAATATACTCCGATAATTATGTAAATACATGTGTTAAGACATTTCTGACCCTGTATACATGAATTTGCATACGTATCAAGGCTTATATGGCATGCATGCTTCATCTCTCCATATTTACGTATGATGATTGTTAATTATTCAAGAAACGGTGACACTAGCAGAATAAAATTTAATAAGTCATTATTTTAATATTAATATTAATATTATTTATATATTAATATTATTTAATTTTTTAATTTTTGATTATTATTATTATTATTATTATTATTATTATTATTATTATTATTATTAGTATTAATGTGTAAAATTATTATTTGTTTTTTGAGTAATTAACAGTCGTGTGTTACGCGGATATTTAGAAACAAAGTTCCAAATTTGTTTCGATATGCGTTCACATTCTCATATGTCAAGACATTACTGACCTCGTGTGTACAATCAGCTGATCGGGGGTATCATGGACCCGGAGGAGACGGCGGAAGTACAGATGATGCTGCTACTGACTCGGCGACCGATTAACGCGTGGTAATAAGTAAATTGGTAGATAACTACTGTTCAGTTATCATCCAAATTCAAAATGGCGACTTCCTTTTTGCGCTAACAAAGGGAGACGAGGCTCCCGGTAGAGTCTTCTCGGCAGTGTCGAATCGTTGACAGTGATATCACAAACTAGTAGCGAGCCTCCGGCTATAGTTTGTTTGTTGCATAAAGACTGATATGTCTAGAATTAATTCGTGAAAATCAAGATGAAACGTTTGTTATATCGAGATTAAATATAAAAATAATTTGTTTGTTTTATATGGGAATTAAATATGATAAAATCACTATATGAAGATTAATATGCGTATAAATGTGATTTGTTTGATGTTTCAATATTTGTTTTATGTTTCAATTATTAACTCACATATAAAAGTGATTCGTACATTTCTCTGTAAAAATAATATAAAATATATTTTTGCTATATTGAAATATATAATTTTAATGTAAAAATATATTATTAAGTATGTGATAATATGTTGAGATAAAATTGGTGCAATTAGTATAATTGTGATTGTTGGAGAAAATTGGCGGATAACAAATGACATTATAATAGAATAAAGAAGTATTTCGAGATCTTTGTTTTAAGACACTTTAAGACGTCTTAAATTCGTCATGTCAAAGGGAACAATGGCAAACAATGCGCAGAGATCCGTGGTGAGTGTGTGTGCGTTAAAACTGCGTAAATATAAGTTCCTACCAATTAAATCATTAAAATTTAATTTAACTGTTGTGTGTGTGTTGTATGTGTGTGATAAGCAAAGTTCTCACAAACAGATTAAACAGACTTTAAAAATTATTCAACATTTATTACAAATTTAATCTTTTGAAGTTTATTAATATTTAATAATTTTTGTGTTTTCGATTAAAATTGTAAAAATTGTTTCATGTTACAGAAATAATAGATTGGTAGAAAAATAATATTGTATTCTCAATAGAGGATTTTAATTTTTATTAGAAACAAAAGTAATAATATTATTTTCTTTTCAACCCAATAAAAATGAAATTATTCTTTTTATTTGTGCAAAAAATTATCTCACATTTATTTAAACTTCAGGATTTTGTGCAAAATTTATATGTATACACACGTATATATAATATATAATTTATGTTTTTTTGCAAGTTAAGATTTAATAATTCAAGTTTTTTCCCCGTACTTAAACGCACCAAAAAGCTTATGATTTGTATGTTTGAGATTTATTATTCAAATCATATCTTCCTATTGCGTTACACATTTAACGTAACAGTGATCTACATATTGAAAGTCACGACCTTGGCAAATTGCGCACTGGTTTTACGTTTTGCATTTCATAACTCGATTTATAGTATGTCTTACGTCACAAAGATACTCTAATGTATAATCAAATACCGATTTTACATCAAGTTATTTTATATCAAAGTACTACTGTTTATAAATTCTTCTAAATTTTATTCAAAAATTTTTAACTCTGAGAAGGTGAGAGAAGGGAAGAAAAAAAAATATCCCGTTTAAATACAGATCATATCAACGAGTCTGTTCATTTCAGGAGCCGATATCGGGCTGGTCCGACGCGGAAGCTGCGCCGTCGTGCCGTCCTGAAGAATGGCGATTGCAACGTGTTGCAGTCGCGCATCTCTCGACGATCGCTGCGCTTCTTGCAAGACATCTTCACCACCTTGGTAGATACGCAATGGCGTTGGACTCTTATGTGCTTCATCCTGAGCTTTCTTCTATCCTGGTTAGGCTTCGCGATGATTTGGTGGCTGATCGCTTTCACCCACGGTGACTTCGAAGAGCGCCACTTGCCACCCTTTCAGGTGGAGAACAATTGGACGCCGTGCGTCTATAATATCTTTAGCTTCACCAGCTGCTTTCTCTTCAGTATTGAGACCCAGCACACCATTGGATATGGCAGCCGTTCCACTACCGAAGAGTGCTCCGAGGCTATATTCGTGATGTGCATACAAAGCATCTCTGGTGTTATGATCCAAGCTTTCATGGTGAGTATTTTCAAATATTAGATGCAATTAAAAAACAATGCCAAACTCAAAAATTTTATAAAATTGTAATGATTGTAGGTAGGCATCGTATTTGCCAAGATGACAAGACCAAAGCAGCGTACTCAAACTTTATTATTCTCGCGAAATGCCGTGATCTGTCAACGGGATGGCGAGCTCTGTCTCATGTTTCGAGTGGGCGATATGCGGAAGAGTCACATAATCGGTGCGAGCGTTCGGGCTCAGGTGATTCGCAGTAGAACGACTAAAGAAGGTGAAGTTCTATCTCAACATCAACAAGAATTGATGGTGGGCACTGATGGTGAAAACGGCAATCTATTCTTCATATGGCCGACCATCATAATCCATCGGATTAATGAGTCTTCGCCCTTCTATAATATGTCTGCCGAGGATATGTTAATCGAACGTTTCGAGGTCGTCCTAATCCTAGAGGGTACTATCGAATCTACTGGACAAACTACCCAGGCCAGATCGAGTTATCTCCCACAGGAGATTCTATGGGGTTATCGTTTCGATCCCATGGTGAGCTATTCGAAGGAGCGGCAAGGTTACGAAGTGGACTATTCGCTATTTAATAGTACTACTCAAGTTGACACTCCGCTTTGCTCGGGCAGGGAACTTGCAGAGTTTTACAGAGTGCAGGATGACTTACGTCATGGAACTGGTAAGCGATGTAACTGCTTTTTCTCGTAGCTATCATCAAGATGCTTGTTGTGATTTATTAACTCAGCACAAAATATGCCCAGAGTAGCGCTAGTCAAATTCTTCATGTGCTTTAATATTTATATAAAACATTTATGTTTCTTGCAGTTATAATTATTAGGCTATTATAGATATAAAATATTGAGAAGTTTTAATTTTACAAACACCTATAAAATTACATTTTTCTATTCTAAATGAAGAATTAAGAATGATAAGGATATGATCTAGAAGGAAATACAAGTATAATTGTGATAGATTTGATATTGATAAAATTTAGAACTGTTTTTGCGCGAAAAGTTATGTCAAAACAGATCTGATTTATGATAATTGTCAAGATATGAGCATCGAGTTATTAATATCAAAACAAATCTTATCTGTGTTACTTATCATATACATTAATCAATTTATCACTTTCAGTTAATATGTTTGGTTAACATGAGAGAGATATAAGTTTTTTAAGTATATTTGATAATTAATCTAATATTATTTTTATAGTGTCTATTACATACATCTCGATGTGTATATATGTAGCATATGTTTACTTATTTATCTTTAGAATTTAATGTTGATACCCACTTGAAATCTTTCAAGTCTATAATTTAATGAGAGAGGAGAAGATTAATACTAAGTATGCCAGTTACCAGCTGGTGTGTTATGTAATACTTAGCTTAAAAGCTTGATAACATCTTAAGCAAATTAATCTCTAGCTTGTGTTAACGCTTCGGATTTGCACGTAATTCATTGTCTGATCGTTTGGTACTGGCTATACCACAGATGGAGGCCTGAAGAAAGTGTCTAGCGAGCCGAAGAGCGCTCCTGTCATCAATACGTTCCTTCAAGCCGATACCACAGACTTCCCCATCCATCAAGGTCACTCTTCTCAAAGGTCATCTAAATTGCATATCGACATTCCATCTATTGATGATTGCCCTGGAGTATGATAATTCGCTTTTTCTAGACTAAAAAAAAAGCAAGGGCAAAATAAAAACAAAGAAAATGAAAAATACCAATCCAAAGGAAAAAGAAAAAAAAGAAGTGATGAAGAGACAGCTATTTGTTCCACAAATGGACAAATAATACATTCTTGGTATTTTTCGTAAATATTCTACAAAAATAAGCTATGTTTTGATCATACGTCAGACAATTGAAGAAAACTCAGTGATAAATAAATCAATTTGACGACCTTGATGATATATTTGAGAAATTCGAATTCTCTCTCTCTCTCTCTCTCTCTCTCTCTCTCTTTGTCATCTTGGAATAACATTTCTGAAGAAACAAGGAGCACATACTCTGATATGTTAAATAATCGTAAAGCAGCTGTCTTGACAACATATTTAAATTCCGTTTTTAGATAGAAGAAAAAACAAATTATTATATTTTTTGAAATATTTGCTTGGTTTGGTTTGGTTGTGATCGTCTATAAATTTTGTCAGTCTACGTATTAAAAATTGAAATGCAAGACATATGTGATTGGAATCACATATTTAAAATTGATATTTAGCTGACATAAGCTTTATTTAGAAAATTATAATAAAAATAAATTATAATGCGAATTAAACAAGAAGATAATAGTACTATTAATATATAATATATAATATATAATAATGTAAATATATAATAGTAAATTCGGTTAGATGCGCTGATATATAAAAACTGTCATATGTAAATTTATATTGATCACAAATGTTGAACGCAATGATAATGTAATTATATATGTAATTTTTGAAAAGTATTTTAATTTCAATCTTTAATGCGTAGACCATGTGCAAGTATAAAGGGAATAAAATTCTTAAATTGTCAAGTTAAGAATAAAATTCTTAAATTTATCCTGATTTTTTATCCTGGAAGCTTCTTGGGTGTGTATAGGAAAATTTCGTTTATATAATCTTAAATGCAAAAAATACAAAATATAGTAATGAAATGAATAGAAAATGTAATGTAAAGTTCATTTGTTTTAGTTTTACATTCTGTTGTTTTTTTAAGTTGTCGAATCTCAAAAGCTTTCCAATTTTTTCGATAGTTTTTTAAATTATCTGTGTGGGAAGATCTTTTCTTCAGCATGATGAAGTTAAATTGGGGAAATAACAATTAATAATTAAATGACAACAAATATTGATTCTTAATTAAATATTAAAGAATCTCTAAGTCGCAGAATGCTTTACAGATGTCCTAATCGATGAGGATCATTTAATGAGGGAACAATATTGCTGCAATTGTCACTTGACCAATCAGCAACATTTATTCTCTCTCAAGCCTTTGGATTGCCTTAACAGCTACAATAGAGTGGAAAACAGATATCCTTGGAGATATACCTGTAAATATTCAAATTGTACCTTACATAATTCTCAAAGCGAAGGCATTGATCAACCCAAAGTATTCGATTTTGATCCTCATGCCATTCAAATCATAAAAAGCGAGGAACTTCAACAAATGCCGGAAACAATAAACAGATTGAAGAAGAAACAGGTTTTTGAACAGAAAAAAGATTTAAAAAAAAAAAATATAATTCAATTGAATAAAGAAAAAGTAAGACTGTTAAAGAATAATCAAGAAATAATCTCTAAAAAGAGAGAAAAAAATTTTTTAAAAAGCACTCTAATTGAAATAAATGATAAAAATACTGATATTCTGAAAAACAGCCAAAAAATCAAGGAAGCAGAAAGAGTCTTAGAAAAGAAACTAATCAGATCGAGCGAAAAAAAGGATGACATTCTTGAAAATACTCACCAGATCTATGAAAAAGAAGAGCTTGCTCTCGTAGAAGAAAGTGAAAGCCGCAAAAATAGCAACCATCAAATTAATTATCCTCTATACAAACCTGAAAGAATGCACAATAAAAGATGTCAGCTAATCACATTGATAGATCAACAAAAAATGAAGAAAAATATTTCTTTTAACGGGAAACAAAAATCTCTAAAAGAGATTGATAAAAGTTTGGTCGATAATTTTTTCATAATAAATGATAGAAGATTCTTTAGGGAATTCAGAGAAAACGCAATTAATAGCACGAAAAATGTCACAATAATGGAGGAAGATAGAAAATTTTTGAACAAAATCAAAAAATATCCTATAGTATCCCTAAATCATTTAAATGACAGTCTAATTTGTCGTCAGAGATTGGGTGATGATTTACAATTTAGATGGGAAAATGGCAATGATAACATCAGTATTGAGAACGAAAAGACCATGAAATCTTTATCGCATCGTCCTCCTAAAATAACGATACAACATGAACTTGATTCTAATGATATTTGCTCGCTGATTTCTCCAGCTTCCGATCTCTCATTTGAATCAGGTTTTTGCGAAGGAAGTCCTGATAGCAGCTGTAGGGAGTCTTGCTTGTTTGCGAAAAATTTGAAAAAAATTAATAAAAATATAGAGAGAGAAGATAACAATTCGTCATAAAATTATTTGATGCAAAAAATGTAATTAGTTATGTAGATAATTTAAAAAAGTATGCTAAAGCTCAGATTGTTTAAGAAATTATTATAAATAATAATATTTAGGCTGCAAGATAATCATAAAATGAAGAAATGTAAATGTTCAAATACATTATCAAGAAAATTGGTTAGTAAAATTAATGACGTAAAGAAATCATCTACAATTGAAAAATGAACAAAAAGAACAACAGTGTGTTGATTTAAAATATTGACAAGATTGAAAAAACAGTTTTTTCAATGCATAAGTAATTTATTTAAGTTTTTAATTATCTAGAATATCTAATGATGTTATTGCTCTTGAGGAGCAAATTCTCCATAGTATAAAAATGAAGAAAGAAAAAAACTGTAAAGATTTTTTGGACAATATTATATTATACGAGAATTTAGTTAATACTACTACTTTAATCATTTGAAATGATATGATAGTCTCTTTGCTGAAGAACAAATTATCTACAAAAATCTAGAAAAATGAAAAATAGAAGATAAACTTTGAATTATTCAAATAGTAATAATATATCTTGTGAAAATTTAGTTAATGATATAATCAATTACATGATTATGCGCGACAGTGTGATAATGTCTGTTATTGAAAATAAAGTTGTATATAACAAGAGCAACGTAAGTAAAGTTAGATGATGCATATGATGCGCATTTAGGGGAGTGTAGACGATAATAAGATATTTTACAAAAATTAAATTAACATTTTTATAAATCGAGAAAAAATGCTAAGATACCAATTATTAAGAAATAAATCATTTATGTTTGATAAAATGCGAATAAATTTACGAAGCAACAACTTTATTTTCAAAACAAGTGGATGGATTAAACTGCTGGTCGGTTGGTCATTATTGTATAATAAATTGAATTTTTCTGAAAAAGAAGTTTTATCGAAGAAAAGATTAATAAAGCAATTAACATTATATTTCGAATGTTATTTAGTAACAATAAATGTAGACCAAATTTTATGATTAAAAGTTATTTATTGCTTAAAAATAGGAGTACATTGTATATTCTAGATTAAGAAATTTGTATATATATTACAGTCTTCTTGTAATTAATTAAATTAATATATAAAAGATGTGT
>JBCEZX010000106.1:1482467-1495245 GCA_039654345.1 Cataglyphis cursor
TATATATATTACAGTCTTCTTGTAATTCATTAAATTAATATATGAAAGATGTGTTATAATTTATTAATGACGTCCCCGTAATATTAATTATGTGTTATATTATAAATAAAACAATGTTGAAAAATATTGAATATTTGAAGATATTTAGTTTGTTATTGAAAAAAAAATAATGTAATCTCATTTGTGGCAATGTTCTTTATAATAAAAAAATTTAACGTGATTAATTAAAAAAAAAAATGCATATAATTGAATCGACTTTTTATTTTATTACTATATCGTATATCTTTTGACATCAATAATCAATCATATTCTTTTGAATTATCTTTATATCCATTAATTTTATTTGCTACGATTTGGAAATCAAAATGGATATATTTGATTGAAAAAATACATGTTGCGACTAATTTGTTGTTGTTTGTTGAAATGTATAATGTGTATTTTAAGTATATGATAATATGTTACATAATGTATTTTTATAAATATGAAAAGAATAAAATTCTTTTTCCTTTTTTTAGAAATGTAAGATAAATTTGATTAAAAAAATTTTTTTTTCAATAAAAATTTAGCATTTTTCCTTCAAAAATATAAAAATCTTGAGATACATTAGTTTTAATAAATTGTTAAACTAATGGATAACATTGCTTTACCGCATGATTTCGTCGTTTACTGTCTTCAGTGGTTGTGGTATCAATTATTTCTAATCATTGCAACAAAAGCGCTATTACAGATTTTATATGAAAATTTTTCCTAAAGTTGAAAATCGATGTTGTTGAAGTGAATTGAGATTGTTTATAAAATCATGTGAGATTTAAATTTTATTTCAAAATAATTTATTCTTTCTTTGCAGTTATTTTTGATAGAGTTTTTTTAACAGTTAGTGCAAATACAACGCAGCTAGTATCTAATTGATGTTAAAAGAAGAGAATTTTAGATTAAAATTAAATCAAATAATTCAGGTCAAAATTTGTAAATTTTGAAGCTTTTTCGAGAAATCTTAATTGGTGATTTAAAATAACGGTTGATTCTTGGCACATAAGAAGAAATATAAGGTAAATTATTAAAAATATAATATAATTTTATTTTGGAAGGATAGGAATATATATATAATATATAATATATATTTATATATGCAGGGTGTCCCATAATAACCGTATCATCTCTCGCAGGTAGAGCAAATAAAATCGAGAAGAAAAGTCCTATTTTTTTCTATAACGCTTAATAAAGGATATATTATTGAGTAAAGTTTGATCAATTATCGCTGATCTTTAGCCAAGCGCACGTCGATGAGCCGCGCGCCTGGTAGTGTGCGAGAACGCTCAGCTGTTACGGTGGTGCACTACTACCAAGCGCGCGGCTCAGTGTCATGCGCTCTGGCTAAAAGTCGACGCTGATTGACCAGACTTTATTCAATAATAATTCCTTTATTAAGCGTTATAGAAAAAAATGGTAAAGGACTTTTCTTCTCGGTTTCACTTGCTCTACCTGCACTCGAGAGGTTATATATATATAATTAAAAGCTAGCAATATAAACCGTTTTACAATACATTTTTCATATAAGTGCGAAAATATAAATATTGATACAGAGTTTAAATTTATCTAACGGTTTGTTTTTTTATTATTACTTTTCGCTATTCGATAATCGCCGATAGTAAATTAAACTCTGTATCAATATTTATATTTTTCCTCTTTATATGAAAAATATATTGTAAAACAATTTATATTTGACTGGTTCAATTGCCCGCTAGCTTGTTAGCTCTTAAAAAAAAATATTTATATACATACAAAGAATCATACGTACATCTTTCCGCATTCTTCCGCTTCTTCTTGGATCATCTTCTTATCCTTTAGATACTTTTGCTTGAAAAATTCTTTTTTTATATTTAATGGTACACGATCTGTGATAAATAGCGTGATATGGCATCGACGACAAATTTAACAAGGGGATTACATTATAATATTTACATCTTAAGTCACCATTCTCCGTTTTTGTAAAACACTCGGAAATTAATGACTATTGGTTTTCTTTTATTACATATTGTGTGCGATCGTGGCGCAGAGAGCTGTGCATTTGCTTTCTTTGCCAAAATCTCGGGTTCAAATCCAGCCAGAGGAAAAAATGGAAGTATACTTATACAGTAGTACAAAATAGCAACGTGCAGTATTTGCACAGGCATCAAATCTAATCTAATTGCATTTAAATATAGAACATGCAGTAATTCATGTAAGAAGAAAGACATCAATATAAAGTTGTTTTTATTTGACCTATCTGAATAAAATCGCTACCGTCAGATACAAAAGAATTGAGTGAAGAAGAGTGGTCTTTAATTTCTTATAGTTTTACACAAACAGACAATAACGATTTAAAATGTAACAACTGTCTAAAAGTGTTTCTTGGAAGGAAACACGATAATAGAATAGTACAGCACTTAAGCTGCTACGCATCAAATAAATGAAGAATTTAAAAATCGACTGGAAAATTGGTTGGATGAATACAGACGGCACGAATATGACGTTATACATGTGCCTGCAACATTTGAGGAACATTATTCATCAGATCCCATACCATCAAATCTCGTGCCCAGAGAACGAGACAGACAATGGTAAATATTATTTTTTTTAAATCATTTATCTCTCTCTCCAGTCCTTGTGCCTCTTAACAGAGGCGTGATGACTCCTCAACATATATCTACGATGTGCGTCCCGCAGACATATGGGACCTACAATTTAACGCTGATTCCAAATGGCCTAATTAGAGGAGGGTGGTGCTCATAGCAAGATACTCTCAGTGGTTTGCCATTGCCTGCCGAGAGGTGGCGATCGCGAATCCTAAGATATTTTTGTCTCTGGCTGGATTTGAACTCGAGAACCTTTGGCATAGAAAGCAAACGCACAGCTCTCTGCGCCACGATCGCACACAATATGTAATAGAAGAAAACCAATGATCATTAATTTCCGAGTGATTTACAAAAACGGAAAATGATAACTTAAAATGTAAATATTGTAATATAACTTATCTTGGGAAAAAACAAGATACTCGTTTGTGCAACATTTAGTTGCACACATAATTTGAATAAACATTTGACGAATAATTTGAATAAACATCTGTCTCCAAAATTGATTAAAAGAATATTACGTACATATACATTGTGGATATATAAAGAAAGAATTTTGCAGCAAATGTAATATGGACTACACAGATAAAAATTTGTATATTTTATAATGTAAATTTTGTATATTAAACATTTGCGCGATGATTATCAGGTTCAGATACCTTCAGACCTCATACCAAAAGAAAAAAAGAGACAATGGTAAATATTATTTTTTATTTTTTTAAATCACTTATATATACCAATATACTTCAGCGATGATTTGTTGCGGTATAAATGACAGTTTACTCACGTATGATAAATTAAACCATTATTATTTCATTACAGCTCATCCAACTAATGCAAAAATACATCCTGTCAAACAACAGTAGATGAAAGGAGAACTATTTCAAAAAGAAATCATTGCTCAACCGGCGATTGTTGTATTAGATTTGGATTAGCGCGATCACATCATATTTGTTCATTGATTTGTCAACGGATCAAAAAATGCATTGCCGATGTATCTAATAAAACGAGATTAACGATCCAAAAATTCAGTAGAGATTAATTTGTATAATTGTTGAATAATCTCGCTCTTTCGGATCTCGTTCTTGCTAGAAATTCGTGACAAAATCGGAGGATTTCAGTTAGCGCTCGAAGAGAGAATCCAAAGAAGAAATGCCCGGATGAACGAGCATCTAAGTAGAGCACTTAGGACGTTACGCTTAAGATTTTCGGCCATATCGAATGTCTCTTTTTGACATTTTGCTATAATCCTCCGATTGACTTTAGATTTTAAAAATATTTAATGTATTAGAAAAGTTACATAATGCACTTCGATTAATTTATTCTAAGTTTCTAATCAATTTTATTTTGTTATAAAGAGTATATTTGTATGTATTTTCATCTGCCAAATAAATGAAATTATCAAATCACTTTTATCTAATTTTGATTACAGTTTTGTATAATTCTTTTTTTTTTATTTAAATTTGGCACAATTTAATCTATTCGAGTGAAAAAAATATGCATTTAAATCGCATGATGAATAATTATGGCTATGTATATGTTGTATGAGATAGCAACTTCACTTTAATGAAAACAGATAGCGATATCCTTATTAAAAACACATATATCTTTCGGAGGCAATTTGGACGAGACAAATCAAATTCACAACTTTAATGATCAATTAGTTCAAAATCTTGTTAGAATTATGAAATGTATTTCCACGAATTTTCTGACGTTTCTTGTATTATAATTATTATAATGCATGTATTTTGCATAATTTGTATCGTGGTCCCGCTAGCGACCAGCGGAAATAACGATAAAATTCTCCGTAAGAAAAGTCTTTTTCTACATGGAACATTATGTAACGCATGCGCCTATTAGTATCTATTAATATTATATTACAAATATGACAATAATTTTTCCTTGCAAAATTTGTGAATCTTTTCCATCACAATTATTTGCGTTATACGTTTGTATTAAAAACAAATTCCATATTTTGTTATAAACAAAATTTTCTTATCAATCCGTCGAATTTAGGCTGAGTTTTCATGCACACCGTGCAAAATTATTATAAATTTGAACTTCAAAATTACGCGGGCAATTAAGAACTAGACGCGATTTATCGTGTGCGTCAGATCCCACATATTATTATAAATTATAAATACTATTTACAATAAATTATATCATAAATTACAAAAATAAATAGAAGTCGCAGAATTTTTTAATAAATATTTCAAAACTTTGAATTAATATTTTGGGAAACATATAGTCAATACAATTAAACATATTGAATAATGCAATAGAATCTCTATTCTATATCTCATCATTTTAAATTAGCTGTAGAGTTATATAATAAAGTTGTAGACTTATAAAAAGGGAACACCTTTTTAGAAATGTGAGATATAAAATTTGATTACAACATTTTTTAAAATAAAAAAAATTTCTTTTCCTTCAAAAATATTAAAGTGTAAAAATATTAAAATCTTGAGACGCATTAGTCATTTTAACAAATTGTTAGATAACTGACTTTACCGCGCGATTTCATTTGACCCCTCGAGCATGTAGCTGCGATGATAAATTCTTATCGTAAGAAAATCAGTAACATAACAATCGCATGGTATTTGAACGACTATCTATCTACTGCGTTATCAAACCGCGATAGTAAACAAACAATATATGGTAGGTTAGAAATCTAAAGAACAACCGCGATATTTTCTCTATCTTTTGTGGTTCTTTTTATTTTCCGTTTTGTATGAATTCTCGTAAAATATATAAAAAGGATAAAAGCATTATAAAGAGACGTAGTTTATTATGAATCTTTGCTACTTCAAAAATAATTAATTTTATTAGTACATACAAATTGAAATATTAATTTTAAAATGTATTATTTTTTAAACTAAACGAGCATATTTTAATACTCTTTTTCTCTCTGTTTTACCTATCGACAATCAATCTATGTATTATATAACGCCGCAAAATAATACATATAGATTCTCATTGTCAGTGTCGTTTACTCGCCAGAAACGTGCGCTGTATAACCGACGAATCGTGCAGTGAAGGTGTGTCAAATCAAAATCATTTTTATATTTTTTGATATAAGTTCATGTCTACAAATCTTTAAAGAATAACACAGATATCTGTCGAATCTTTCATTCGAAACGTAGAAAAATAAATAATCAAGATTTTCGGATAATCATCAATCTAAAAAACGTACAAATGGCGAATGAAGAAAAAAAAGTCAAGGTATGTGTGATCGGTGCTGGCGCGGCTGGTTTGTGCGCAGTCAGACATTTGGCGGAAAATGCGAAATTCGAAACAACAGTCTACGAGCAAACGAATGAAATAGGAGGTACATGGGTTTACAAGGAGCAAACAGGCCTCGATGAAAATGGCTTGCCAATCCATTCCAGCATGTACCAGAATCTAAGGTTTGCTCTTAATCTCTATAAAAAGATTTTATTACAAAAAATTCTTTTATTGTATAAAAGAATCATTTATATTGTGTAACTTAAATTAGAAATTCTTACATCAATAATTTACTAAATATTTTAAATATAAGCTAACATATTTTATCTCTAAAAATAACTATACAAAATAGAAATAAAAAAAAATTAATATAACAAAAGCGAGATATTATTATTTTTTTTTTTTATATATCCTGATGTGACTCTTTTTTTGATAAATATAGAATGACAATGTTCTTTTCTTTCTCTTTTTAGAACCAATTTACCTGCAAAGATTATGAATTTTCCGGATTATATTACAATGGATGCGGAAGAACCTTGTTGTGTGAGTCATCAGGAGGTTTTAAAATATTTGAGAGATTATGCCCAGCACTTTGACATATGCCGACATATTCAAGTAATTATATTTTAATATCGAAAATAATGGAAAAAAATTGGTTGCTTATTAAAAATTAAATAATTTTTTTTTTTTTAGTTTAATACAAGAGTTGAACACGTTCGACTTGAATTATCCGAACATAGTAATAAGGAAAAGTGGTCTGTGCAAGTGAAAAAATTAAAGACAAACGAAACGAAACTCAAGTATTTTGACGCAATTATGATTTGTAACGGGTAAATCAAGTCGCATATTATTGCATGTTTTATTGAGTATGACTTTGTGTCACGAAACAAATATTTTTTCAATTGTTTTCAGACACTATTTTGATCCTTACATACCGAATATACCCGGTATTGATAGTTTTCCGGGTTTGATATTGCACAGTCATGCATATAGAAAGCCGAATAAGTTTGTCGGAAAAAAGGTGTTAGTGTTGGGTGCAGCTTCATCTGGTATTGACATAGGGATCGAATTATCCGCTTACGCTGCTTGCGTGTACTTAAGCCATAATCATGATAGGTGAGCGATTAAAAATATTATTTAAAAATAACTATGATCTTTCAATATCATTCAACTTTAGAATTAGACAGAAAGACAGTTTATAATTTATTTGATATAATTCTCTCTCTTTTCTTGTAGATTAACAAGTCCTTTACCATTGACTATGATACAAGTAGCTGGTGTCCAAAGTATACAAGAAACTACATTCCGTCTCCGAGATGGAACTACTGTCAATGATATTAACATTCTTATTTTTTGTACTGGATACAAATATAGCTTTCCCTTTTTGAACGAGAATTGTGGCATACGAATTGATAATAATTATGTAACGCCGCTTTACAAACATCTTATTAATATCGAGCATCCTTCAATGTGTACTGTCGGTATACCTACGGTCGTTGTGCCTTTTCCCATGTTTCATATGCAGGTAAATAATTTATCTAGCGTAAGTACCTAAGATAATACGATGAATAATACCCAGCACACAATAATGCAACAACATTGCTGTAATATATTTTATATTGCACTATTTGAATCGTAACTCGTGTATTTATAATACTTAAACTTGAAGATAATATAAAATAATTTTATATAAAACTTTATAAATTTTTTATATTTTTGTATATAATTATTTACATGAGAGTATATAATTTTAATAATATTCTTTCATTATCTTTTTTTTATAAGAGTTCTCGTACGTATATATTTAAAATTATGTTATTTAATTTTGGCTCTAAATTACGATAATACACAATGAATTATAAAAATAAAAATATTTGCAAAAATGCTATTTATTTTATTAATTGTGTTATTAATATTCATTAAATTATACATACTTGTACTTGCAATAAATGTTTTCCAAATTTTTATTTTTTAGGTGCAATATTTCTTGGCTTTACTGGAAGGTCGAGCAGCTTTACCCGCAAAATCTGTGATGTTGGAAGATTCAATTTTAAAATCACCAGAAAAAAGACACGCACATAAATTGATGGATCGCCAATGGGATTACAACGATTCATTGGCGATCGCCGGTGGATTTAATCGATTACCATTGTTTTATAAACTCGGTTATAAAGCATGGTCAGATCAAAGATCTATGAATCTTTTGCGTTATAAAGATTCCAGATTTGTTATTTCTGAAGATGAACAAAGCGTCGAGTTAATTATACGATTATAATTATTAGAATAAAATCTTGCACAATTCCATTCCATTCGCTTAGTGATAATCACATCAAATTTTATAATATTATAGTGTATTTTAACTAATATACTTTTATTTTATATAATGTGCTGTCTGAAAACACATATACATTTATATTAATAAACTTTTCAAGCATTTATTCAAATTTTATATTTAATCCATTGTCAAAGAAATATGGCATCAATATACATATTAGGCGAATACGCTCCGTAATTTTTTTCATTTTAACTTCTTTCATCTTTTATGTTTTAAATACGTTATAATGTACGTGTAGAACTATCGCGATATTATAATCATATATTTCATATATAAAATTGTTTATTATAAGCCTTCCTTAGTCATTGTAAAAAAAATAATTTATAATTTATAATTTTATATGAAAAAAAGTTTTTTTATCTTAAAAAGATATAAACATATGCATCAATCAAAAAACTATTTTACAACATTTATATGTATGTATAATTTGTAGATTATAAAAAATTTTAAACATTTTTCATTCAAATAAAAGACTGATAAAGCTCTTCTGTTAATAAAATAAAATTTAAATTGGGTGAACTATTATAAGGCACACACGTGTGATAAAGTGTGAGTTTCAACAAAAATAACAAAAAAAATGTTTCTTAATTCTATTTCTTTCTTTCTCTCGTTTGAATTTCAATCACCTCTACACGACACGGCAAACATATTTAGACACTTTATTATTTATATCATTATACTGCTAACTGTTACAAAGATTCAGTTAAACACATAGTAAGCAATTCTATGCCGTCATCGATAATATCAGTTATTTCTAATTATTACAACAGATGTGCTATTAAAAATTTTATACAAAAATTTTTTTTCAAATTAGAAATCGACATTGTTGACGTAAGTTGAGAGCGTCTATAAAATCACGTGAGATCAACTTTAATTTTATTTCAAAATAATGTGTTCTTTCTCCGCACTTATTTTTAAAGCGCAAATACAATGGTACCTTACCGATGTTAAAAGAAAAGAATTTTTTTATTTAAATGAAACCAAAAAATTTGTTATTAATTATTATATTAAATAATTGTTTAGTCTTCAATTACTCGATATAGATATATATTTTGTGTACATATAGAATTGAAATTTTGTCACGATGATGCGTACAGGTAATGATACAACAGAATTATAAAAATTTTTATAATAATAATATCCATATGGTTATACACATAATTATATATAAATTTCAATAACTTAACTATAAATTATTATTATATATTATTAGGAAACTCTGAAATAATTGTTTCTTCCTGATTTTATAACAAATATATTTTCTACAGAATTATTTGTGATTATCAGCGTTAATATTGTATGTGCGTTTGGTCATTTAGAACATATGTTATATAGCAGCAAGATCTTAAAAAGCATGTTTACAAATATATCTACAGCGGTTATAACATATATAGAGTTAAAGGATGTAGCTAATCTCACAAAACCATCTTATATAGTATGTAATCGATATATTTGTATTATATATAAGTTTCGAGTTGCTTAATTTAATTTATATTTTGCCACAGAATCAATGGATAAGTAATGATGACAACATGGAAAACAAAATATATACTGAGAATATAGTTATCATAATGACCTTAATAAAAAAAAAAATTATATTTATATACATGTAAAGTATGTTTTTCCGCGTTCTTTTGCTTCTTCTTTTTTATTATCTTTTTATCCTTCGTATACTTTTGCTTGAAAAATTCTTTTTTTTATATTTAGTAATACACAATCTGTAGCGATAAATAGCGTCGATACAAAAATCTCATATCAGACAATTAAATTTTGAAACTCCGCGTAGATCAACTCATGAGAGAAAACCGATAACGCGTAAAGACTACGTCTCATACTTGACCGTAGAGGAAAGAAGAGAAAATCCTACAACAATGGAAGAAGCAATAAATAGCCCTTAGAAAGAAAACTGGATCCAAGCTATAAATCGTGAACTGCAATCCTTAAAAGAAAACGACACATGGGAAATATCCAATACGCCTAAAGGAGCTACATTATTAGGAACCAAATGGGTATATAAACAAAAAATAGATGAACAAGGAAAATCCAAGTTTTCAAAGCTCGACTTGTTATTCAAGGTTGTAAAGAAACTGAAGAAGTTAATTACGAAGAAACATTTGCTCCGATTGTTAGATATAGTTCTATACGAGATTTATTAGCATTAGCCGCACAAAAGAATTTTTATATAACTCATTTAGACGTAGAAACCGCGTATTTATATGGTAAATTAGAAGAAGATATTTATATAAACCCACAAAATGTATAAGAGAAATGAATATGCTGAAAAAAACTGTAAAATTAAAAAAGGCAGTATATGAACTCAAACAATGTGGTCGCAATTGGAATATTAAACTTGATACTGTCTTAAGAAAAGAAGGTTTAGAAAGATTGAAATCGGATTCATGTATATATATGTATCAAAACTGCAAGAAAACAACAATAGTAGCTGTATATGTGGATGACTTATTAATCTTTAGCACAGATAAAGAGAAAATAAAAAGCCTAAAGGAAAAATTGCAAAGACACTTTAGAATAAAAAATTTAGGAGAAGTTTTCGAATTTTTAGGCATGAAAATAGAAAGAAACCACGAACAAGGAACGCTGTCAATACATCAAAAACCGTATATACTCCGTATGCTCGAAAAGTTCGGTATGTCAGACTGTCATGCTGTAAAAACCTCTATGGAAGTTAACGCAAAAACACTACTCAGGGATGTGATATACGAAAAAAGCGAAGATGAAGAGTACATGCGAAATGGACAAAACAACTTGATCAGAGTGTTTAAAACTATTACAGTATAATAAATTAAAGTTTAGCAATTAATAAATATTTTTAATTCTCGAGGAAAAATTCAGTCACAGAACTTTAAAAAAAAAAAGATTTGTCATTATTGAATGCACATAAATTTTTTTACTAAATAAAATATAAATAATATTTTATATTCTCAATTCTTTATTTTGTAAAATTTTTAAAATAAGTGTGATCCGCCTTTGCCTACGGAGAGGCTCGAGAATCAGAAAACTAGACACATAAGTTTGGGTTCAACCTTCCTTTGCGCGGAAAATTGCAAACCCATGTAAAACGATATAATTATAGACCTAGTTTTTTTCTGTATAAAAGACTATAGAGGGTAGACTTTGCTTTGCGTAGAAAGTGAATTTGTAATTTTTCGCGCAAAGAAATGTCTACTCCTATCGCCCGGTGCTTCAAATGTTTTACATTAGATAGAATTACCACATATATTATATATATTATACACAGTGCATTCAAAAAGTTCCGGGACTGATTTTTTCTGAACATACTAACTGCTATTATATCTTGGTCTAACTGGATTTAGTTACTATGATGCCTCTTTAATCTGCCATATTTTTTTTACTGCCATTGAATCAATAATTCAAAGTTCGCATGCGTTTAAAATTTTTTAAAACTTTTATGTTGTATATTATATATGTTGTATATATCAAATAGAATAAATTTTAGTTGATAAATAGTGTCATAAAAAAAAATTTATTTCCCCAAGTTGGTATCACGTACACTTTATTTCTCATATCAAAAACAACTTGTGTAAAATTTGTTGTAAAATTTCAAGTTGATCGGGAATAGGGGTCATTCGGAAGTACACCCGCGGGTTAGAAAATAGGAAAGTTTTTTGTATTATTTTGCGATATTTGCAATAAGATTGAGGAAATTAAAGAAAAATTAATTTTAAAACATCTGCCAATTTGCGCGAATATAAGCGCGTGGCCTGAGAAAAGACATTTTAGGCCTAGTTACACTGGTATTATTTTGGCTTTAAGCGCGACTTAAAACTTTTGACTTCTGGCAATATTATTGGCTTTAGACTTTAAACTATAATTTAATTATTGATTAAACTATATTAAATAACATTTTTCTGTTTTATTATAATGCATACCCTAATGCAGTTACTGATCATCTTTCGTCTCGTATTTTAGCAATCGTGTATGTGAATAGCATAAGTGCTGATTTAAAAAACTTTGACTTTCAATTTTTTGAAATAGAAAATGCAATATAAAATAAATTATTCATTTAATTTAAATTAGTATGTTGCACGTTGTATCAAAGTTTATCGAATATATACATTTTAAATATTTAAATAGATCAAAGTAGATACGATAATGCAATGAAACATTTCAATGTTGCAACACACACTTCTATTATGTTTCAAGAAAATTTTAAATCATATATCCTGAATTATAATATATAAAACTACTATAAATTTTAAAACATCACTAAATTATACGATTATTTATATGTGCATAAAAATATATACTTTATTATAGTTTTTCTAATCAAAGTATTGAAGAAATATAGCATCTCATTGAAATTTAATGATTAAAAATGCCTTTTTTGTAATAAATGTCACTTACTTATCAAATCAAATAATAATTTAAACAAAAAATTTTTTATCTTTATTGTTTTTCAGAATTAAGTATCAGATTTTTGAAATTATAGTACAATTTAAAAATTCTTTTATTTTTCTTTGACTTATGGATATTAAGTTTTGCGATATTTATAATCAGTTAAATAACTATAAATATTATAATAACTTACAAATTATTACACATTTTAATAGGGGGATTTGACTAA
>JBCEZX010000106.1:1514534-1537729 GCA_039654345.1 Cataglyphis cursor
TTCGATATTGTCGATAGTGGTAGTACACTGATCGCTAGACAAAGAGAGATGATTGCGCCGTCTTCGTCTCTCTTTTAATGCGTATGTGTATAGCGTCCATGAAAGCACATGCATGACCGACGCATTGAGCACACGGATGCGATTGTTGGGAAGAGATAATATCAGACAAGGAGCGATAATCGCATGCTATCCTTGTTTCTCTAGTATATCGCTTTACGGCCGAAATACGAGTTGAAATTGAAAATGCTTTTTGGCCTCTCATTGCAGAAAGCAATAACGCAATAAGGCTAATAAGCACCCACTTTTTAATAATCGGAACAGCGATAGATAAACCATTTTTTGCAAATGACCATAAACGCTTTGTCCTTTGATAATTTCTGCTAATAATCGCAACTATGCTGGTCAAAACTACTAGTGTCTTTTACATCGTCAATATGAACGCTCGTTTCTTAATGCTAAATTTTCTTTATTTCACGGGTAAGTATTTATATCATTATAAGTTTCTCATTATTTAAAAACAGTTTTTTGAATCTATAAAATTGAATTACATTTTTCAACTTATCATATTCGCAATGTAAAGCAATTTCGAGCAATTCAGTAGAAAGAATCATCGGTGGCTCAAACGTCAATATCGAGTTAGTTCCTTATGTGGTAAGTAAACTTTTATATCATATATCATAAATTTTTATATTATATCATAATTTAATATCATATATAAAAATGTTAATATTATAGTATTACATTTTATTATAATAATAAAATTTTAATTATATATACAGGATGTCCTGCATAGATTGTGCCAACGCTTGTGAGCGAGTAGAGGACAGTAAACTGAACAGAAAAATCCTTTACCATTTTGCAATTTTTGTAATAATTATTGAAATATTAATTATAAAATATTAGCAAATGAGCACGCGTTTCGCGCGGCTATCGCACGGCTAGACCATAGGACGTACGCTCTAGGCGTGCCAGCGGCGAGCTTTATCGTGTCGCACGGCAACGAAAAGTGTTTGTTGTTACGCGTATCCCTCTCGTCGCGAGGCCAAACTTTTTGTTGCCGTGCGACACTATGAAACTCGCCGCTGTCACGCCTAAAGCGTACGTTTCATGGTATAACCGCGCAATAGCCGCGCGATAGCCGCGTGAAACACGTGCTCATTCGTTTGTATTCTATCTCAATTGTATTCTATTTCATATATATATGTATACACACACACACACATACACACACACACACACACACACACACACACACATATATGAAATAGATAGAATACAATTTAT
Organism: Cataglyphis cursor; assembly: GCA_039654345.1. Classification (NCBI taxonomy): domain Eukaryota; kingdom Metazoa; phylum Arthropoda; class Insecta; order Hymenoptera; family Formicidae; genus Cataglyphis; species Cataglyphis cursor. The sequence continues at coordinate 1,515,819 of JBCEZX010000106.1, forward strand.
GTATATAAAATAGATAGAATACAAAATACTTTGAAAACAAAACGATTTTTATTTGCTGTTTATTATTAAGTAGTACAGAATAAAAAATATATAACAACTTTGTTTTTTAAAAAAATAATAAATTAAAGTTAGACTCTTTTTTTAAAACTTTCATTGAAACATATCATATAAAACATATCATGTCGAAACTTCGAAACTGTAACTTTTTTTGAATTTTGGTCAAGATTATATCAAGATTAAAACAAATTTTTTTTTAATTTTTACAGTTGTCATTGATGTTGAATGGTAAATACGCATGTAGTGCTGCTATAATAAACAATAATTGGGCTGTAACAGCAGCCCATTGTATAACAGCGTGAGTAAAATAATAGATTCTAAATAATAATTTCTAAATTTTCATTATATGGTTACATATAAGAACATATATTTTTTATTTTACTAATAGATATAATATATCACAGAGTTAATGATCCTGTTAACGAAATCACCGTATGCAGTGGATCCTCCATTCTCTACGAGAATTGTGTCCTTCACAATATTGTTGATTTTTCTGTACATGAAAACTATAATAGCATGATCAATGATTATGATATTGCTGTTATCAAAGTATCACCTACGTTTACATACAATAGTTTTACGAAAGCTGTTGACTTGGCACCAGATAACGCCGAAAATGTCTTTACAGAATGGGGTGCAGTTTGCGGCTGGGGATATTATTTGGTAAATTGGAATTATTATAACGAGATAATCGATATTATAATATAATATAATAATATAATATAATATAATATAATAATACTATTCTCTCTTTTTTTGAAGTTTGCTTCTATGTATGTGAAAGAAAATAATCTTCTATAAAATATACACAGATAATTGATGATTATATCGATCCAGTTCTGCCCAAAACTCTGCAGTGTATCGAAATACCGCTAATAGAAAGAGAGTTATGCTGCAAAGATTATAAAGATAGATACGTAATAACACCACGAATGTTATGTTATGGATATCAAGATGGAGCCGAAGATTCTTGTAAAGTAAGACTTAATTTAAGTCATAGCTCCCATTATACAAAGTGATTCTGAATAAGTGCGACAAATTTTAGGAAATGATTCTTTGTCGAAAATTAAGGGCGGGTCTTTCATATAAATTTTCATATAAATGTTCCTCATTGAGAAGTTACAAGTCCTCCAAAGGGGGAGACAAAAATTAGATTTTTATTTTCAATATAATTTTGTGTTGTTTTTGTTCCATTTTTTCTCAACATTTATTGTAATTTTATTTTATTTGCTTTTTTATTTTAAATTTAAACTTCTCGTAACTCGAAATCTATGCCATTTAGCATCGTGCTGAACGTATTTTATTTTTTTTCTTGAAAACTATTAATTTTACAAAAAAAATTAAAATAATAAAAAGATTTTTAAAGGAATAAAACTTTCAAACATATTTTTAGATAATCACATTTCGACCCTTTAAAAAATTCTAATAAAAAATTAAATAGGGTTTGCTAATTTTATCCTTTTATAACGATACTGCAGGATTGAAAAAAAAAGATTAATAAGTTTTTTTACTTATAAAAAATGTTCATCAAATTTAATTTTTTTAACTTGTTTCAAATTTGAAAAAATTAAAGGTATTAATTTTCATTAATTAATATAATTATAATTCATTAAGTAATTAATATAATAAATATAAAGTAATTAATTTCCACCTTTCTCTATGGAAGAATGTAATTCCTCAGGAAAAAATATAGGAGTATATATTGAAAGACTCCCTTTAATTTTTGACAGAGAATCTCCTAAAATTTTTCGCACTTATTTAAAATTACCTTGTATATTAATTAGTCATTATTAATAATAATTATTAATAAATACAAATAGGGTGATTCTGGAGCATCGCTAGTTAACAAGGATAATATTCTGCTCGGTGTAACTTCATGGGGAGACGGTTGCGCAGAAATATATTCACCCGGCGTATACACTAATGCTATATATCTTCGACATTGGATTAAAAATAAAACTGAAATGGATATTTAAGATATTTATTAATACTTATTATCATAAGTATGTATACGTGTTTTTTGCGATATAATACAAGTTTCAAATTTGTATCTAATTTACAGAATTAAAAAAAGTATCGTCTTATCAACGTTTAATTGAAAGACACTCTCAATGATATAAAATTCTATTATTTTTTCAAAGAAAAGTAATAAAAACTTTCAAATTTACGCGTTCATTCAAGAAATAGTTATACAAAAAATGTCATTTCTTCTACAAACATGATATTAGAAAATTGTGGCAAATAAAAATAAAAATCATGCATAAAAAATTTACTTTTCTTATCATTATGTTTTAATATTAAAATTGTTTTATTAAGTAAAGTGTAATATAATTTGCTTGATATGTTTAATAAAATTTAATAAAATAATTTTGATATTGAAACATATTAATAAAAGAATTAAATTCTACACTGCATAATTTTTATTTTTAATTGATGTAATTTTTTCTATTATCCTCTTTAAAAAAGGCAACTGAGTGAATTCAGTTTGTATCAAAATATTGAGGCCGCTTTTCCGTGATGCTGATTAGCTCTATCATTGCGCTTACTTCGTGAGTCGGCTGTCATTGTATATTTTGACAGTTATGTGTATCGAGAGATTAATAGTATTGAAAATTATGTGCCATTAAAAATGTTTCCACACTTACAATCAATACTTGCGAGTATCGATTTAACATGTTTAACAACATTTTTTAAGAGTGGATAGTTCGGATTTCTTAAGAGCTGAATTATAAATCTTATTACATTCTTATATTTATTGAAAGTTTATGTCACACAATTCATGTCTAGGTTAAACTTTTTTAAATTTTATCATATTATTTATTTAAAATTCAAGCATTAATAAGTTAATAATTTGTATTTTGAAAATGTGTTTTAATCATTTTTTTGCTTAAACATATTCAAATTTTGTTTTAATTTTGAACATTTTATCAGTAAATTTTTCATTATTTATCTAAATATAAAATAATTATTTTTTTTAAATTAATATTATATTATTATATACAAGTTTATTAATTTTATTTATTTTTTAATTAGTTAATATTTTTAGTTCAGTAATAATTTTTATGCAAGAAATGTTTTGAAAACGACGTACAAAAAATTGATTTGCGAAACAGAAGAATAAGAATTATTTTATTATAATTTACTTAATACTATTTTAATACGTTAAAATCATATCGTTTCTAATCTCTTCTCTCTCACATAAACAACAAAAAAATTAATAATTTTATCTGTATTAATAATGAAAAAATACTACAAATATCGATGATAAATTAATCGCCGATTAAATTAATCAAAATTCGATCTAGAGATGGTCTTCGTACAATGTATATCTCGCCCGGTAACATGTCATTCCGACGCGTTCATTGCTAGGCGTCATCGCGCGGTAAGGAGTCCGCGCGGACCGCAAGATGTCGAGACGCCGCGCAACATAACAGGAGAGCACGTGTCGCACGTTGGTCGCACACGCTCCCATCCACGTGCGCGTCTATCCGCGGTACGCGATGACGTATCCGCGGACGCAGGTCGAATGTGGGCGCCCGCGCCTACGACGAGACGTAACGTAGAACGCGGAGGAGTCCGTTGACCTTCGTCGAGGACGTGCCCATGTCCCCAGGCCGGGTCACATTCGAGTCTTGCGTTCGCAGGGGAACATGCACGAGCGCGATCAGACCAGGCACGTGGCGGTCGTCGCGCTTGATAAGCGGCTTCAGCGGCAGGAGAGGAGTGGGCCGGACGCGCACCTTCTCTTTCCACTGGTCACGCAGTGGCGGCTTTCTTGGATTTTAAAGGCGTTTTCAACAGAAAATTGTGTTTAGAGTTATGATGACAAACGAGTTAATATCATGTATTAAAAAACAATGTAAATTTTACTATTCGAAATTAATTTAAGTTTTAAAATATATATATTAATGTGTTTAAATTTTTGAAAATATTTATTAATATGTTTTAGATGAGCTGAAGAAATTTAGATGAGATATTGGTAAAATTTTAAGCAACAAAATTTGATTATTATTAATTTACTATTTTTATATAATTATATAATTATATAAAAATAATTTATACTGATGATTATTAATTTGCGACAATTAATTATAATAAAAAGCAAATTATATTATAAAAAAAGAAATAAATTTAATCATTTAAGAGAGATTAAGTTGACACAATTTAAATTTGAAGAAGTATTAATATGTTTTAGATGATAGATTTAGATGGAAAACTTTGGGCAAAACAAAATGTCATTATTGTTATTATTATTATTAATTTGATGATATATCGAACCGTCAGCACATAATCCGCTACTGCGTTCCCTCCGTTCCCTGATTCACCCTCTCTCGTTCCCCGGCTCTCCTTCTGCTACCCTGTTTCCAAGTATTTGTCAAAGGCGGTACAACGCCGCGAGTAACTCCACCCAGATTTGTGCGCGGTCTCGGCCGCAGACGCGTTCTCCTTAGGTAACCAGGTGTATCGGAATCCGCGTTGCGGATCGCGTCGAGCTTCCTCCGGACACTCCCTACGTTACGCCTTTTCGAGAACCCGGGCTCGCCAAGCAAATCCGCGAGCGCAAAGATGCCTCATTTAATCCAACAAATCGATCAAATGGAAAGAGGCGGTGAGATTTAAATTTCTAGAATTGACGAAAATTATAGATACCGCTCTTATAAAATTAACATCGAAACTATCGAGATAGATCGTATCCTCGTGTTTCTGTGACATTTTAGTAATCAAGCTTAAAATTGAAATTTCTTTAATGCGGAGTCCGTGCTTTTTAATTTAGAGGGAACTCAATTTATTTCTATTTTCTCTTAATCTCTCTTTTCATTTTTATCTTACATTATCTTAATGTATATTATCAAGAGACTATTTCTCTTCTCTTGTAAAACGTCTCTCTCGGCTGTCATATGCCAGTCCGACCGATTTAAGGATGTTTCGTACCTATTTTTGAAATATTAGGAATTTAATCAAAATTGTACAAAATGTTCTTACATATGTTCAGAAATTTATAAAAAAATTCTGAGTCGATTCACTGAAGCGATTAAAAGTTATGAGGATTTTAATTTGCAGCAAATTAACCCGTCATCTTATGGAAAACGTGTGATTCAAATGGCCAAGACAAATGGAAATAATATTCATAATTTGTTAAAAATTTGCAAAAGTGTAGTTTATATATAGAGGAAATATTTGAATAATATTTAACATGTACTGACTGGTTAACAAAATATTAAATATAATTTGATGAAACTGATCATATTATCCGATATGACGCGAAATTCACTGTGAAAATATGGCAAAAATATCGCACTCAGCTGAGAAGAATGAGGGAGACGGAATTAGTGCGAAGTAGCTGGAATGAACTTATAGCAAATTTTGAATTATATAAGATATGCAATTGCTGTCCATTTGAAATTGACAGCCTTTTATGCAGTTTTAACCTACGCATGCTATAATCTAGTAGACCTTATGTAAAGTGCGCAATCTGAACCAACTTATGAAAAATTACAATGTTGTCATTTCACGCTCCTCAGAGACATGACAAATTATGAAATTTATCAATTAAAAAGTTAAAAATCCTGTATATTTTGTGATTATTAACTGTTTTTATTTTTATTCTGATATTCTGAACCACTCAGTGCGAGTAAATTCTTTTATTTTTATAAATAAAATTTCGTGTTGTGAAGTTGAATTTGATTTGACATATTGTCACTGCTAAAAGTTAATCATTTTGATTGACAAAATTCGGAAATTCTCAGTAATGAGGCAACAGACATTCAAAAATGCATGTCTACACTGTAGTTATGATTAAATTGTAATATTCCACGCAATTTCTTATACTCAAACTACATAAGAAATACATATATTCGTCAATATCGAATTTCAGCTACTTTTTGCTACGATTGTATCTACCATCCTTAAATAACGTATCTACATCCTTAAATAACGTATACGATAAATTATATCCCGCGCGACGTGTTGGGAAGATAGATTCCTTTATTCGCGAGAAACTGTCAGAGAGAACGTGTTTCATGCTATCCTGCTACTTCGCAGCTTCGAAGTTGTGCCGACTGCGAATCCCACGACCAGGACACGGTCGACGAAGCTCCATCGACGGTATGCCAGCCTGATCGTCGACGAAATGTATTGTCACTTGATTGTCAATCGGCTTTTTACCGCGAGGCCGTTTATTAACACACTGCATTACCCTTATTACAGGCATTGGGTCGTAAAGAAGGATACGGGTGTTATATATATAGAGAGATGCCGAGAAAAATAATTATCGAAGCGACGAGCGTTTTCGGAAACCAGATGTTCATTTTCGCGTATTTACAGCATCGCAAAAAATCGTTAACTGTATCGTCATTAAAAAAAAAAAAAAAATTACGACATAATGTTTGTTTGAAATTATTTGTATATACTCGTGCCTCTCGAGCCGCGATTTAAATGTCACACGTCTGGAAGGCTACATAATTATGCGAATATGTATATGATTTAATTTGGCTCGTGTTAATTAACGTGAATATAAATGAACGTGTTATCGATGTTTTTATTTTTTTTTTAAAGGTTTATTAGGTTACAATATAGACTCGTAATAATATGAAAAAGAGATAAACTTTTGTCATATTTTGTTCAATTGCGGGAAATATTTCTTTTTTTTTTTTATTGTTAAATAGAGGTAGTGACCACGAAATTATTTGGATCGATGTTACACGACTTTAGTGAAGTTCTGTTCTCCTGTTTCGATATATAAAATTTTTCAAGGAAAAGCTTGTAATTTTGGTAGATTTAACGAAATGTCCAGAGAGGCATGATATAAAAAAACATGTAAATCGGATTGTAGACTTCTAGAGTTAAGATCGTAAAAAAAAACTAATATAATATAATAGATAGAGAGAAAAAATAATATAATAGATTCTATTTTTTATTATTATATATTATATACACGAAAAAGCTACATGACAGTACAGAAATAGGAAACTTTATATTTAATTATAAGAAACTAATTATCGAATAACGTTAACGTTACAATACATGATTACTATAATATTTCGTCTATAAAAAAATATTATACTATATATAATATATATTATATGTATTAAAAAAAAAAAAAAAAAAATATATATATATATATATATATATTTATATTATAACAAATATACATTATATTTATTAAAAACATAATGATTTAGATTTTTTATACAAACATATATTTAAAAAAATATCATGAACTGATTCCTATATTTAGTAATTTCTTAAATATAATAAATCCTTAAATTCTAAAATAAAATTTAGCATATTTTATATGTATATTAAGAATACTAACTGAATTATGCAAAGTAATTAATTTTACAGATAACATCAATTAAATAAATTATAAATTATTTATCTCATATACAGTTGCTCCGCCGATGTCTGATGCCTTTTCGGGTCTCTTCTTCCTACTCCTGTCTTTATCCTTGTTTTTGTGGCACTCATACAAGCACAGAAATGACGACAACAAATTAAATCTTTTATTGATACTTTAATAAGTAAGAATTTATCAGTTAAGCGTGTTGATAATCGCAAATTATACTAATTTCATCGCGTGCAATTAACGCGTCGAGAGTGCCATGCAAAGTGTCGCGCGATTATCGTATCTAACTATCAATTAGTGCATGTACGATAATTAATCATATTTTCGCGAGTGAATGTACGTGTTATGAAGGAGCTATTGTACACAAAGGACAAATAGAGAGGAAGAGGAACCCCAGAGAGACATCGAGCCACAAGAAAGCAATCGTGTGGTAAAGAATTTAAAATTTTTTAAATTTATTTAAAAAATAATTACTCGCTTATCTTCGCTATAGTAATTTAATTTTACATACTTATCTTAGCGATAGTAATTTAATTTTACATCATCGTATAATGTATACATAAAATATTCCAGACTTTATTCCGAATTATACTTAAATGTTTAATAAAATGTTTATAATAATTATACATATATATCTATAAACATAAATAATTATCTTTCATTGCTATGCGATGTATCGTGTAATGTTTTAGCGATTCGCGGGCGGCGATTATTCGAGAAACACATTCGGTAAATTGCAAATCGCGAATTGTCGCCTTGAGCCTTGTAATTTTACTGCGCGACTCGGCGTGTAATTGTTTGAGATTCGTCGAGAATGGCGTAAGAAAATGCGTTTTCTCACGGATTAACGGTACTTTATACAGATACGGTCACACTTGACTGAAGTTACCCAGTCGACGTCACTAGGAGATCAGATTCACCGAGAAGTCGCTACATTACGAATACAAGAGTCAGGGGGAGATTGTTGTTAATAAAAAATTCATCTTTCTCACGTGATACGCGAGAGAATCCCGCGTCGCGATTGTTTCGCCGACGAACGTGTAATAATTCATAATAGTGCGTAGCAAAATGGAATTTCGTGCCTTATATCTCGCCGACTTATCCGACTATCTCAAAATTGTACAAAACAAGCATTGTCACTGCATATTTAGCATACATATATCACTGCATATTGTATGTGAGTATGTCAATAATCATTCGGCCTTTTTTATATAATTATTATTGTTTTTTAATAACGATAAAAGTTGAATAGGTTATTGCGAATCAGAATATAGATTCATATTTCTAATGAATGTATTGCATTATATCAGAAAATACATCTTGATTCTTAAATGCAATAATAATTAATTAATAATTATTTATTAAATAAAAATTTATTATTTATTAAATAAAATAATAATTAATTATGTTATTAATAAAATAATAATCAACTAGTAGTGATAATTATTGTGCAACAAAAATAAACGCATGCAAATGCAAATGAATGGTGTATTGCATTATATTAGATAGAAAATACATCTTGATTCTTAAATATAAATATAAATAATTAATAAATAATTATTATTTAGTAAATAAAATAATAATTAATTATAAATTATTAATAAAATAATAATTAACTAATAGTAATAATTATTGCGCGATAAAAATAAATGCACGCGCATGTAAATATCAATATGTAATACATTTTTAAAATAAAATCGTGACATGTAATATTAAAAATATTAATATTTATATCAAAAAGACTTGGCTTCGGATTAAATTATCTTTCTGTCATCTAATTCACGACATGAATGTCTTATTTCTATTTTTATAATTTTCTCTTTTTTTCTTATTATATCATATATCATATTTATATATTTGCTTAATGCGTGCAAATGCTTTTATCGTTATATATACTATACATATATACATATTATTGTCAAATCGATATCTCTCTGGAACACGCCATTATTACGCCACTGCGATTATCTAACGTCGTTGTCGCGAGAAAGAGAGATGATAAGAGAAAACCGACGTCTCCAAGTCCTCTACACGAATCTACTCCCCTGATAAACGAATCATCGTGCGCGTCGCGAACTCACCACGCTCGTAACTGACGCGCTGCATCCACGCATATCTTATTATCGTTTCATTAGAGTGACAATGAGAGTAATTTATTTATTCAATTGATATATTTATAATTTTTATTCAAATAATATCTTTACAAATCTATTCCATTAATATAAAACTGAAAAGAAATGAAGGAGAGGAAATAATAATTATTAAATATGTTTATAAAAAACTAAATTCGCATATAATTGACACTTTGATATCTATCCTTATCACGCGCACACACACACACACACACACACATATATTATACAGCAATTATTACAATGTGCAAGAGAAACGTTATTACACACGGAAGTTAATCCGCAAGGCGTCAGCTGATCAGCTGAAAAGTATCTCAGCTATTATGACGCTCTGAAAAGGCTCTTCTTTGCTTGTGTCTGTATATCACCTCTCGTCCGGTCTGCCTCGCGAATCCACCTCCTTGCGTCCTCACGAATTATGTATTCGCGAGTGTATAATCATTTCTGCCGACCCTAACTACCGGTCTCCTTCTTCTCGTCGAATATTAGTGGGGAAGAAGGGGAGAGTGGGGGATGTCCGAACGATGTGCGAAATACGGTAAGGGTCCGGGAACCCCGTCAGGCCTTCGAATTGGCGAACTCCGTAGCAAGGTAGCATCTTAGGCGAGGAAGTGATTCGCAAATTCGCACCGCGTAACTGTATCTCGCGTTCACGCACACGGTATATACTTTCGCTCGCAAAGTGTGCAAAAGTGTGTGTGTCGAATCTCTCTCTCTCTCTCTCTTTCTCTCTCTCTCTCTTTCTTTCTGTCGAAAGAATCCGTTTATCGAAATCCCGTTTGTCGGCAGTCATTCTCTTGATAACGAACTCTTGATAAAGCTGGCTTTATTACGGGATCTTCAAACAACTACCGTTCCTCCGAAATAATTCTCGTAAATTAGATAAACTAGGAAAAATTCTTGGCTAATTTTGTGGCTAATTGTGGCTAATTAAATGTAAATGTAAGTCTATCCTTTAACTAATTTTTCCTTATAAAAAAACATCGGATTTTTATGAGATTTATATTTTTATAATTTTATTAAAATATTTTTCTTAAAATATATTTCAAAAGACTTTTTCAATTAATAACTAAGGTTTAGGTTATTTGTAATATCTAACATATTTATTCAATATACCAAACACATTTTGCATTTTCTATGCAAAATTATTATTTAAAATAATATACATTATATGTATATACAAGATATATGTCAAAAAATATGTTTTTATAAAAACTATTTTTTATATTATATATTTTTTTTATATTAATAATTTACATGTATATTTATGTGTATGTTATGTAAATGTTATTCATATATGTGTTTAAAACTGAGTAAATATATTTTTTTTTTAAGTTTTTTTATTATTTTACTTATATTAATACAATTAATATAATTAAAACAATTATTTTGACAATTTATATATTTATTATATAAATTTATATAATATATAATTTAATATTTTATTATATATATAAATTTTTATATATTTATTTTTAATTTATACATTTCAAAAAAATATCGTGGAAAGTATTACAAATTGTATACATTATTCTATTAAGAATTTAAAATTTGAATCACAATAAACAATTAATGTTTTCTTTCAAGATTAGAGATTTAAATGACTTATGACGTTTGTGTGAGAAAATTAACTTACATATAAAAGAATATATTAACTTTATAATACAAAATACTCAAAATTGTTTAAAATATATATAAAATATATGTAAATATGCACAAAATATGCAAGTATAAATAAAATATATAAATTTTTTACGAGAAATTATGTCTGCGTTGGATAATCGCGATTTTCTAAAGCTTGGAGTATAATCGCGGTGCAGGAAGATGCAGAAAGAACGTGGTCTCAGACACAAGAGCGCAAGAAACTTCAAACGTGATATGCGCGCGCGGATGAATCCGAGGGATGTGCGCAATGTTCGACAACGCCGAGATATTATTAGGGTAGCATGAAATCATAAACCTCACCCGATACAGTGTCTCTCATTGCAATGAAAGGCCTCACGTCGAGATAACGAAAGAATAATTATTATTTCTAATATAATTCTCACAAGAAAAATATTATTATTAATAATTCAGGAATAAGAAAATAAAAGAGGAGGGTGCTAGATAGCACGTGAAAAAGAAAAATGATGGAAACTTTTGCGATCGTGAAATCTATCGGATGAGAAGCGCGAAGATTATTATTTGCTTCGTAGCTTGAGAATCGTTGTTGTGTAAGATGAGAGAGTGTGACGTCATCGACTCGACGTTCGGAAAGTCACGTAGAGAATAACCTGTTGAGCAATATCAGCGTGCGCGGAATCCGGCGGTCAGGAAAGCGAGTTGGTGTACGCGAGGTTTGATTATGCTTGTACGTATTATGACAGTGGCTCTCAAATTACGCGTGTAACACACATCGCTCCGCGAAATGGCACAGATTTAATTGAGCGATGCACTATAACACACGTACTATGGAGAAGATTTTTATTTTCCCTCCCCCCTATCGCGCAAGAATGTTTATAGCAAAACTTAGGAAAGATAAAAGGCGCAGTTACGTGTGTGTCGTAAAAGAAAGAATCGCATTCTCTCCCTTTCATTCGCAACTTTGAATTATGCGTGAGAGTAATAATTGGCGCAATTAAATCCTCGCATTAACGTTCGTGTTTTATCCGCGAAATGAATTTTGCGTTAATCGAGATTACGATAGCATCGATTCAAGATCTAAGACGAGGATCTAAAAAGGAATTTATTCATATGCCAACCACTGTGCATTGAAGAACGCGAGGGAAGAAAGATTCTAGCGAAATATGAGTGTCCCATACACGCGTAGTGCCCTATGCCTTTTGGCAGACTGAACCGGTCAGGTAGGCCGGACCGCAATTAAATGTCAATCAGGATACGCAGGAACGAGAAGGAAGCGTGCCGGTTCCTTCGGCGGGGATTATGGAGAGTGCCCAAGTTTCCATCAAGTAAAGCAATCTACCAGGAGAACGTGAATGAGCGTTGGTAGTACGTCGTCTATCTGTCAAACAGCTGATACCGCGCAGCGGTTCTCAAAGTTGAACGAATAGAATGTCACTTTACATATTACGTTGCTTTACAATGTAAAGTGAATTTTGGAAAAATTGCGCAAACTGATTTATTTATTTATTTGTATAAACAAGAAAAAATTGAACAAAATGGCAATATATTGGCAATCATTATTTATTATTGATTTTCGCGCGATGACATCAAATAATACTACAATATATTTAAAGAGCGTACAAATATAGCATAAATTTATATTTTCGTTTTTTTTATTTTCTGTTAATTAAATTGTGAGAATAATTATATTATTTATATATGTTTTAGTTATATTAGAGAGATTAGGATCTTTCGCAATTTTTTAGAAAATATGATTTAAATTTTATCTTGCTTTTTACATACCACAACCCTCATTGTAATATGCTTATCACGTTCTCGGGATTTTTTCGTACGTGATATTACGCGAGGCACGCGAATGTCGGCCACTCTGCCATTTTTCATCGAACATTCTAACGAAGAATAAACACGCGATTTTGCAGTCGCATGCTCTCTCAATGCATTTCCCTTTAGCCGAACAAGCGCGATCGATATATCAATTTAATACCGATACCAGTTCTCGTGTTTAAAAATGACATCCTTTCAATTCGGCGCGGCTAGACGGGTGCGGCTTTTATATACAGGGTGTTTTATCGAAGCGCATGTACAAATTTTAGAAATTGATAAGTTTAGCTAAAAAATTCGTTCACAATTTATTTTTCGAAAATATTTCAAAACGTGCGCTACCATTTGACAGATCGACCTCAGGGTTTAAAGGATTTTAATTGCACGTGGATGTTGAGACTGACATTTCACGTGTGGTACGTCTTTTGTAGTAATTCGCAATTTTCTTTCTCTTTTATATTTTCTCTCTTTTTCTTTTTTTTATTTTTCTATCTCTCTGCAGATACATGGATTTCCTATGGCGGTGGCACACAGTCGGTGTATATCGTAAGTGGCTGCGGTATTCGGCTAGTCAGATCGATGAGGCGCCGTCGTCGTGGCGCCTCGTAAACGCCCAGCCTCTATTCCCTTCGTTAAATCCTTCGTCCCTGGGCCTGTTTGTTTCTGGCGTTTTCACACAATATTTTTTTCTTCTCGAAATTCGATCGACATTTTTTTAAAAATAATTAATTCTTGAAACCCCCCGCAAATTATGCAGATGATTGCAGCTATTTTCCAATCTAGCGCGCGCGACAGAGAGACTCTGATGCGATTTGTGATTTATTTCATGATCCAACGTTAAAATATATATCTGTAAAATATATATCCGTAAAATGTATCTCTAAAAAAAAGTTTATATATACGTGAAAAACTTTACGGTATTCTGTTATTGGAAAATGTTCCGATAATTTTTTATTCCACGCTGTCATTTTTATTTTTACGCCTCGACGCGCATTTTTACCATGGTCGGCGCTATAATTTAACACGGAACATTTTTTTTTATATCACCAACTTTGTCAATGTCACGTTTGAATATTTCTACGTGGGGAAATACGAATTCGATTTTCTACATTATTTACCAGATCACTCTGTGTTGACAGTCGATTCGTGTCTCCCGTTTTAAAATCGCAAACATGCCCGTTTGATCTCGCGCGAATCTATTTACGCCGAATGCGTGCTTAACGGACACGTTTGGATTGAAATTCGCGGCATTGAATTGCCGCATTTAGTGCTAAACGCCCGGCCCAATAATTTTTTACACGCCGTCGTGCGTACATTTTAATCGGCGTTAAAGCAAGATTGAAATTTCTATTTTCCTTCGGTGCTAAATAAAGACTGCAAAAGAACCTATGTAAAACATCAAAAAATCAATATTTAACAATAATTCTTCAAAAAAAGAATTCTTAATAATTATCAATTTTTCATACTAGAGTAAACTAGGCCCTTAGAATTTCAGCAAAAAGCATAAAGAAGAGGAGAAGCGAGAACTGTAAAAATGTGTGTGCGAGATTAATGGAAGTATCGCAGCGCGGGATGCAAAAGTAGGGAACGATAATGACCGCCATGCAAATATAGTACCTCCGCCGCGCTCTTAATAAGCATATGTATTATTACCGAACGGCACTGTCGAACGGTGAAGTTCTCTCGTGTCTCGTAACGCTTCGCCAGACGGCCACGTCGGTCACGGACTCTTTAATTAGGATTTTAATTGCTCGTTGAGTCTCTCCCTCTTTCTCTCTTTCCGCTCGATCTCTTTCTCTCTCCGATCTTTAACAATAAGCATATACAATATTAAGCGTTTGGAATAAACTTACGCGCGAGAGGAAGTCTTAAAACGCGATTCTACGCATCTAATTACATCGGCAACCATCGGAGATTATTTTGATTCTCTCTGTCACAGAATTATATGTCGTCTTTGTTAAATTTATTATATACATATATAATAGATACACTTTAAGAATGTTTTGAAACTTTAGAGAAATTATTTTAGAAATAAATTTTACTTTTCTTTTTTGATATTATAAAAATTTTAAAAATCTTACATGTGTACTTATGTGTACTTATTTTTTTATATTTTCTCTTTTTCTTTTTTCAATTATTAAAAATTTTAAAATTTATGAAACATTTAATCAATTTTGTTCTCTAACTGTGATCGTTATAATCAGATGATATAATTAATTAAGTTGCTTATTATTAAGAAATAAAATTATTTTATTTTTTTATATTTTAATTTAAGATCCTATCCAGACTAGATTGAATTTCGTGTTTTCAATGGTAAACTTTTTAAGTAATTAATATTGTCTAATATCTAAGAGGCTTATCGCTGAAATGCAATGTAGCTCAATTCAGCTTTAGTAATTGGATTTCTATTATCCCTATTCTATTATCCCTGACAGCACTGAAATCGTATTACAATTAGCATTGTGCAAATTAGTGCATCGTTCAGTCTCGTAGAGAATGATACAACTAGAAGTTATCTTTTCGGACATTTATCGGAAATGACATCACATTGCTAAGAAGCAAGAATGCACCCAGAGAGAATTAAAGTTGCAATCGAAATGGGAACTCAAGGAAAGCGTAGATCTCGAGTATCCTGCAAACTGCAATCACGATCGTCGGTTTCGATTACACAAGGATAATGGAATTAATTTCTCTAAATCTCCCTGCGCCAATTATTCAGATCTATATGAAACTTTGTGTGTTGTGGGACTTGAATATTGAATCTTGACTCTCGCGGCGAAATCGGCAAAATTCCACGTTTGATTTGGCGAAACGCGGCGAATAATCCGCTTGCGTGCGCGACGATAAGAGCAAGTAGCACAGATAGAAGAGATTGTAGACTGAAAATTACTATACTTCGCGAGGCTATACTGGAAACCGGTAACAGAACGCCGTCAGGTGTAAGCGATAATTATTGAATCCACTCGCTCGGGCGGTTACATTAATTCGCGAATTAATTCGCGAATAGAAGTCGCGGGCGATAAGCGCGATTTATATTAACCGTTCGTTCCGGATTATTGCGTAAGAATTCGCCGAGGAATCCACAGTCGAGGAATTACGATAACCTTACGACTCCAATCGAATATGAAACTGGCTTCGTAGGAAAAATGACACGAGGAAAGAAATAGATCACGCGAGAATCGCGTTTGAGATGCGCGAGCAGAATCGAATTCGCTCGCTATTTCTCCAATTTTGAAGTCGCGATTGACCTTTGTGTAAAAGCTCCTCCTCTTCGTCGTCGGTGAGCCGTAAATTACCGGAGATATTGGGCATAAAAAAAAAAAAAAAAACGCAGTATTAAAATGCGGATCATCCTTTGCGATCACGCGAATGTAGGAAATTTCGGTGCGCAAAGAGGCCGATGCCTCACGAGAGATTTCTTTTATCTTCGTGCATTAATTAAAATTGTCCGCTCTGATTATTTCGCGAGAATCAATGTCGTTAACTTGGCGTCGTCGCTTTTCTTTACCGGAAAGAGATATCCGCCTTCCGCGCGACCAAATGTAATCAATTTCTCGGATGCGACATATTCCATAACGCGATATATTCCTTGCTCGCGATATATGTATAAGGTGCGACCGATATGCCCCCGTGCTACAATTAATAATATATAGAGTGTCTGTACGAGCGACAGGCCAGGCGAATTTTCTTCGAAATTTGACGTTGTGCAAAAAAATATGCCTGCATATTTTCGTTGAACAAAAATAATCTTAATTTTTTACAAGCATGATGTAATCTTTGTAAAAGATACCGGATGCTGTCATTCAAGACCGAATAATCGAGAAGTGCGGATATGCCTCGTTAAATTGAAATATCGAATTGTAGTCATGCTTGTGTGCGGAGAACGCAGGTGCGTATAGATAAGTACCGGACGTAATAAAAGAGAAAGGGGGATGCGCGAAGGAAGATCGAACTTCTCGAAAGAAAGAAAAAAAAAGATGCAAGAGAGAGCGCGGGGGGTTGCTATACTTCGGTTTCTGATGTTCTCGACACGGTTAGTAAGGGGCGCCGGTCAATACTAGCGCAGTATAATCAGGGCTGTAAGAAGTGCGATTTACACCCCGATTGCTATCTATTATTACGATTGATATTATTGGAACTTTTAATAGAGTCACTTAAGTCGCAAATCTTATTTATAAAATTAGAAAGACTGTATTTCTGAATTCTTCTGTATAAATTTATAATTAAAAATTAGATATGTATTTTTTATTAGAGTAATATTTGTTTTAATATATTTAGATAATAATTTTATATATTATATATATATAAAATTTAATAAAAGCAAAGCCCAGTCGCATAATTTATCGAAAAGAGAATGAAATATTAAAGCTTTGTCCTTCAGAAGAAATTTAGGAATACTATTTTATATTAATTATTATTTTTGGAATACTAAAACTCTTTTCTTCAAGAGAAATTTATAAAATTTTTTTTTATATAAAAAGAATTTTTTACTTATATCACATATAAATCTATGTATTAATACCTTTATACATGGCTACTATTATATAAGGTACTATAAATCATTTTTATCTAATTTTTTTTTGCATGAAACATACGGAGATAAAATAATAAAAAATTAAAAATAAGCTTTAAAAGAAAAAAATGAAATTTATTATGTAATTTCAAATTTAAAAATAAGAAAAATTGCTTCTAAAAATGATCGAAGAAATAAATATTTTCGTATAAAATGCAATGTGCAGTAAAATTTATTCTTCATTGCATTCTGTGGTGCGTACGGTACTGAGAATCGCGCGATGCATTGCGGCAATCGAAACTATTCGACTGATCGATAAATCGGCAACCGCGATCACGTTGCGAGAATCTCTTAATAGTGATGCGACGAGTTGCATCAGTCTCAGATGCAACGCGATGTAAATATATCGCGTAGAAGAGCGAAGAAAGAGAGAGAGAGAGAGAGAGAGAGAGAGAGAGAGAGAGAGAGAGAGAGAGAGAGAGAGAGAGAGAATTTTGCGGCGACAAGCAGATGCAAACTGCATTCGTTTCGGAGAGGTTGTTTCGCTTCACTTAGTTACGAAATGTTGCCGCCAATATCGGTCCTGATATTCTTTCTGAGAATACAATTAACCGGCTAGAATAGTCGCAATTAGTGACGCATAGATAATTACACATACGTAATTATTGTCGCGTAGCTTAAGTGGACAATTAAAAAGAGGAGATTTTATGTTTAACAATATATTATTTATATTACATTTGCAATTTCGCATAGATAAAAATTATGATCTCAGCAAATTAAATTTCAAAATTAGCACAAATTTAGAAAAAAAAAAAGAAAAAAAAAATGAAAAGTATCCTCCATTACAGGTTCTCGTTTTTCAAAAGCTTCACAACTCTGTCTATCCATAATTAGGGATAAAATGATTAAACAAATTTCCGGGAGAGATAAATTTCTGTAATGCATGCATTAATTATAAACTCATCGCGTCGATTGAAACAAGGCTGATTAAAACATAGTGCGAGCTTAATGCATCTCTAAATTTTGGAGGTAATTTGATTTCTTTTCCGTTCGAGCTTGCTCATGTAACGCACAATTTTCCGGATCATATTTCCGGGGAAAGAAATTATAAAAGCGTCTCTATGCAATCCCGTCTATAGCGCGAGTAAAAACATGCTATACCGACCATACGTTCTTTATAAAAAATGTATCAATCTCTTTTGAAAGCGAAACACGTACCTAAGCACAGA
The DNA here is from genome assembly GCA_039654345.1 of Cataglyphis cursor. Classification (NCBI taxonomy): domain Eukaryota; kingdom Metazoa; phylum Arthropoda; class Insecta; order Hymenoptera; family Formicidae; genus Cataglyphis; species Cataglyphis cursor. Next base: position 1,534,539 of record JBCEZX010000106.1, read on the forward strand.
ATACACACACACACACACACACACACACACACACACACACACACACACACACACACACACACACACAGCTACCGCTTAAATGAAATTTAAATGTTATAAGAAGGAGTTTAATGCACGACTTAAGGCTATTCTCGGAAAACATAAATTCAACTTTGTCTTTGCGCGCCTTTTTAAGTGGGAGGCGGCAGAAATGAGTTTTCCAATAAGCGTGGGTAACGCGATGCATCGGAAAATATGATCATTATTTTTTTTTTAGTACATGCACTTCTTTTTGTCAGGATCCATATGTCTTTTCTTAGCAAATATCGATTTATATAATTCGTGAATAAGTAAAAATAGATTTCTCAAAATAGACTTTCTCTCGAATTAAATCTCAAACAGAGAAGTAAGAGAGAGAGAGAGAGAGAGAGAGAGAGAGAGAGAGAGAGAGAGAGAGAGACAACCTTATTTTATATTTCTTATTCATAATAAATTTTGCTTTGTTTGCTTTCTTTCTCCACATCCTTTACCTCTCTTTTTCTCTTCTTTATTTTTTAACTTGCATTATCGCGAAATCTCACTCAATTACTATGCGTGAGAAATGCATTAGAAAAGCAACATAATCATTCCAGATGATTGAAGAGCGATTAGACTCAATTATGCACAACGGCTTCATCGCGATAACTCTGGTTCGAATATCTTTGTGATGTTAGAACGTCTTCGATGTTTTGGCCGCGTCAGGAAGTATTATGAGCGTGCTCGAGTGAATAAATGCATTGGTAACGTAGTCACGTTTTCGTCCCTGCAAAGCTGCTCGAAAGTTTAGCGCGCGAGACACTTAGATATTCAGTTTCGCTCGCGTATCACGTCGAAAGAAAATTTTCAGTTAGTAAATTATAATCTTACACCCGTAGGATAGATCATGCACGCATGTTGGAAAATTTAACGGAGATCGCGGGCGATCGTTGTAATTGTAAAAGAAATTGCGGTTAAAGAGATATATGGAGGCGCAAATGGCTGAAAATTAGTATCCGAGGAACTGAAATTAGCTCCAGCGAGAGAAATTAAATAGGAAACTGCTCCCATCGCGAAAATGATTTCCTTCATTATTAGTTACGGGGGGGGGGTGTGTTATTACGCGCAATATTGTATATTGTATGGTATTATATTTTTTCGTGAGGTTGTAACGAGGCGCGTGATGATGTGCGTTTTTACTTTAGTTAAGCGGACTTATCGTGTGTGCGATCATTGAGAGAATTTCTGCGATGTACTAGAGTTCGAAAGATCGCACAATACACTGCAATGCGACAAATAAGCATGACTGAGGGATAAATCGCGTATATTTGTATTATGCTTTCTTATGTACCGTTATCGAAACATCTATCTCCTTATATTTAACTGCTATCGAGTGGATTTTGCTCAGACGCCATGTAACCGTCGACCTGCTCGCATAAACAGCCGTGCACTATTAAGGCCGCAGCATTAAACTTACATCGAGACGAGAGCATGTCTCGCGTAGGTATCCCTTCGGAATCGATATCATCGTCCTATGGACCCATCAATGTTACGTTCTTGCTATCGTAGCTATTTAACGAACACTTTTTTATATATGTATTTTTTAAATATTTTTATTATTATTAAAGTGTATCGATGTCTCTTACAATAATCGACTTTCTTCATTGATGTGCAATTTACGAAAGTATTTTTTTATTAAAAAAATTATTTTTATTTTAATAAACAATTTATTTTAATTTTAATGAATATTTTTGCAATTAAAATGATACCAAACATAATTCGAATAATTTTTAGTTAAATGCATAATAAAAAATTATCAAAATTATTCGAATCGTGTAATATGCGCAAAGGTATCACTAATCCATTAAGATTAAATTAAAAAAAAAATAAGTTAAAAACATACAAGCTTATTTTTTTATTGTAAAAAATATGGAGAAAAGTAATATTATATTGAAAAAAATAAAAATAAAAAGATCTCACACTTTTTTTCTATTAGAAATTTTTTTACTATCGAATCTTGTTTGTAAAAAGCACCAGAACTTGGTAAATTTATTTTCTCGTGTTGCAACGGCGACATTGAGATACATTATTTCGACTGTTGTACGGAATCGAAGGAAATTCTTCGGATACGAGTGGCAAACTCGACTCTTCCCGTTTCCGATGTCCTTTTACCGCATGCTGACAGTCATCGTCTTGTCACCCATCGCTTATCGTAAAAGACACGAAAGTATCAAGTCTCAAACTGCGCACTTTCTGATTTCTTTCAGAATCGATAAATTCGCGAAGACAGTGTTGACGATTATAGACGAGCAAAAATAAAGCTAGTTATAGAATTTAATCGTAAACGTGCACAGAACGTTACAAAATTATTGCCATTCTCGAATCGTTGAAATGTATCGTGACATATATTCATTATTTTACTCATACTCATTATTTTCATTTAAAATGTTGATTTATTGAGAGATATCCTATGGTATTTTTATAATTATTTTTTTTTTTTAAAGTAAATAATAATAATAATAATAATAATAATATTAATAATAATAATTACACATATAAAACTAAAATTACAGTATATTAAGTCGTTAGGTTGTTAAGTCGTTTTATACTGTAATAAAATTGCATAATGAAATTAAAAAATATGAGTAAGAGGAATGACTCCATATAAATCTCGTTCTCATTTTTCATAACAGGCGTTTATATTTCCTGTCATTGTCGTATGTTGCTTTTTGGCCATATCTCGTATCCACCTCGTTATACGGCTTATAAAGCAACCGCGTTGATTGATTAATTACCGGTCCTATGCGGAAATGATGCAAAATGAGCAAAAGTAAAAACTTGTTTTGTACGGTTAATGTAACGGGAAGAGAGCGGGGAAAGGAAAGAGGGAAATAACACCCGATTTCCACTTGTCATTAATTGCATCATCCGCTTGAGATGGAAGCAACCTCCGCAAGGTCACTCCAGTTTGATCGTTATTCTAGCAAATTTATAATTTATAGTCCAATAAAATTATCTTAAGATTTAAAAGTGCAAATGTCTGGAACTCTTACTACAATATTGCTGCAATGTTCTGATAAACCTATAATCCAATAAAATTACCTCGAGATTTAAAAATGTAAATGTCTGGAACTCTTACTACAATATTGCTGCAATGTTCTGATAAACCTATAATCCAATAAAATTACCTCGAGATT
>JBCEZX010000106.1:1560085-1577394 GCA_039654345.1 Cataglyphis cursor
TATATATTTTTATGCATGTTATAAATTTATATTAAATTATGATATTTATATTATATTTATATATATCATTTTATACATAAACTTGAAACTCTATTGAAAAAAAAATTGTTATAAAATTTTATACGCATATATTTTTTATTTTCTTTTTTGAAACAAAAATTTTTAAAATGGAACATGGATTATCTATGCTGAGCAGAAATAACGGAGGTCATCACATTGATTTCCTCTTCGGCATTTCCTTCGGAGAGATTAATCGGGAACGGCGTCAGCAATTTTCCTAGAAATTTTTCAATCCTCTTACGTTACAACAAAGACTTTACGTTCCGCTTATATTTCATTTAACCGATATTCGCGGCATTCTCAAGAGATGTCGAACACTGACACGTTTGTACTTATAATAGATATTCCATTGTCGTTATTACCCTGCAGTTGAAAATTCCAAAAGTAATTGTATAGAGGTATGTTCTTCTCGCGTAATATTAAGAGGATAAACTATGTAGTTTTCTCTCTTTAAATTCTTGTAAAATAATTAAAAAAAATTTTATATAGTCAAAAAATATAATATATGCATACATATATACATAATAATCTTTTTTCCGATGTGCTATTAAAGCGCATGTCGCACGTGTACTTACTACACGTAGACGCGTTGCAGGCAGGACAACGAGAAACCATTTCTAAACATAGTCGGGACAAACCCAACATTCCCAGCATCCAACGACTGAGGGGAAAAAAAAAAGGAAGTCGAATGCAAATCGAGAAACGCGAGCGCGCTAAGAGATGTACGGAGCTGCCGCGAAGAAACGTGCAGTTTTGTCTATACTTAGCTTAAGCTACTAATCCATAGGGACATCGCGAGTGTCAGATATCGCTTGTATGTATCCGCGAGAGATCACAAAGACTTAATAATAGAAATTAATAGTAGAAATTTTTTTAATAATGATGATTTTTTTTTTTATTTTAAAAATAGTAGAAATTTTTCAAATAATAATTTTTCATTCCGAGTGTAATAATAATATATACACGCATATGAGCCTTCCACAATTTTACAATCGCGACGAGGAATTTATCTTCGTGTGATGACAGTTTAAAAAAAAATTGCTCGGTGCAGAAATTTCACAGGCCAGTAATAAAATCAAATTATCTGTGTAACATGCGTTACGGAGGAGACCTTGTTGAGATAAAACTGGCCTCGGATTTCTCTCCCCCTTTTTTTTTTTATAAATACAATATGTATATCATGGGACGCGCCGCGATCCACTCTGCATTACCGCGAACAATCGTGAAAACCTCCTACGCTTTTCGCATGACGATCGCCTATTTAGATACATCCTCATTGTGCGGGAGATAGAAGCGACATGTCAGAATGTCACACGTTAAAGCCGGAAACCGCGGGACACCGGGATACGTCTGTGACTTGAAAATGTGACGTGTGTCTCGTATAACGTGTGCTCGTAAGTTCTCATACTTGTAAGTTGATCGCGATGTACATCGCTCTTGTTGATTAAAAACGGGATTTCCGGTGAAACAAATGCGACTCTTTAGTGCCATTTTCAACATGATGACAGATATTATTCCATCCAAAACTCTCGCTCCAATTGTCAAAATTCGCACCGGTCGAATCAATTCAGTCAGACATTTTTTTACACACTATTTAATCGACAGAGTTTCGATTTCGTACGATTCTTTCGATTTTGCGAATAATTCATCTTATCACACTGGAATGCGCAACGTCGATTCGCGAGCGTACATACGAGGTTCACGTGGGCACTTTAATTAAAGCAGTCCGGCTTTAATTAACAGGCACTTTACCCTTAACTGCTATTGCAAATCGTATTTATCTTCGGCATTGTTCGGCTGATGAAATTACTGATCTATAGAAACGAATATTCAGTAAAATCAGAGAGATCTGATCTGGCAAACTAGAAAAAGAATGATGAAAAATATCCGCAGGGTTGACAGATATTCAATACTCCGATCCCTTTATCTGCTGATAAATTCTATTTTTCTCGAATCCGCATTTAACGAACCATCAAGCTATCGATTCATTGCACGCACAGACCGATACTGCCATAAAAGTCACGCGTTTAATTAATAGCATTCGACTTCCTTAACTGGCTAAGCAAGTTACATACCGCGATCATTGACGAGGCAACGCTATGCCGTTTCGAGTGCTCGAGTTAAATAGTGAATCAGCAGGCAATACGATAATGCGTCATAGAATTCATTGACTACAATTAGCAGCTATTTTGGTAATAAACGGAGAGAGAAGAAGAGACTTGTCGACGAGCTTAACCTTACGCGACAACATTTTTTATCTCGAACGAACGGAAGCTGCGAAAATAATTGCCAGCAAAACGTCAAATATGCATCAGAAAACTGCAACTTAAATTTTGTCATTAATTCGTCAATATTATTTTTAATCGATATATTGATTAATTATTTAGTAATTAACTATATGGTTAATTATTTAATTAACTAAATTATTTAATTAATTAATTGACGCCCTGCGAATTAATGCAAATCTACGCGAATTTTCAAGAATTGTAATAAAACTGTCATAATTTCTATAAGTTTCAATTAATCGATATATTAATTAATTATTTAATAATTAACTATGTGGTTAATTATTTTATTAACTAACTAAATTATTTACTTATTTAATTAACGCCCTGCAAATTAATGCAAATCCACGCAAATTGTCAATAAAACTGTCATAGCTTCTACAAATTTGATTTCTAGAATTATAAAAACGCAATAGCATTTTTGTATTTATAGCATTCTTCAAGAAATTATGTGATCTTTAATTTCTATCAAAAGACTTTTCTGCTGACGATGCATCTTATATCGGAGAAATCAGGATGAATGCTGCATTTCGCTCGAGATGATTCGCTCTATGCAAATTTTCGGGTCTACAAACTATCGCGATCGCTCTGACACTTATTGCGATTGAAACCAGTGGGAATTAAGTAACGCGATCCACGAGGAACGGCTTCTCTCGCGTATCAGCCTCGGGGCTTCCAATCAGTTTGACACATCAAGCACACTCGATATATTCAGCGGCGACGACGATGTAACTTTTCGCTCTGCTTGCTTATAGAAAGGCAAACTCGTTCTTTATTTTCTTCATTTATTTCGTTTACGTGCAACAAATCATGCTGTTTATTATACAGATCACCCTCTTGATTTTCTCAAATTTTTCACTCGACGTTAATCTATTAAATTGATCGAAAAAATTGATTACTCAAAATCCGTTTAAATAAGCTGTAACAGCGGAAATGCATGGAAAAATTAATGGAATGTAACTTTAATTAATTGAGTCCGGTCGGTTTAGGCAATTGGGCCGCCTTCGCATAATTCGCAGTTTTAACTATAATTTCGCGAGAGTGTGAATATGTTTCGTCAGTCGCGCGGTTAATAATAGCGTCCACGTTTACTGGAAAGTATGCAACACGTATTTACTTATTGTAGGATAAAATTGGAGGCAACGAGAGATTGCTGTGCGGAATCCGTCGCGCGGGCTAATGCCTCTTGCTCGTTTACTTTCTTCTCTTTTTTTTTTTTTTTTGTTAATTTTCTCCGACTCGTCTTTATCCCCGGCATTGATTGATACTACAATGTTGCCAGGCAACGTCTCGAACCAGACTTGTCTGTGTACACGCCAGTGCCGGTATAGAATTACGAGGCGAGAGAGCCAGTTCGAACTCCCTTGGCAACGAGTTACGTTCCATTGTGCTGCATCATCAATTCTTTAATTCGACACGAGACGCCGCGGGTCGGAAATTTCTCAACACTTCCGCCTGTGGAAAGCGCTCTAAGAAAAGCTCTATACCTTGATTAGATCGTGAAATACTGATAAGGTCAATTTTTCAAAATTGCTACACAAAATTGAGAGATAAATGTTAATGTCGGTCAATATATTCGGGATATGATATATTTTTTTTTTTAACTGCTTACAATAATTTGTTAATATTAATAAAAATATAATATTGTATTTATATGTTGATTTTGTTATATATTTTATTTTTATTTTTTTCTCTACTTTTTTTTTTCCGAAATGTATCTGGGATAATATATTGAGAGCATCGGAAACTTTTTGCACGATGTGTCAAAAGTAGAGTATCCCCGCATTAAAGTTGGCAATGGAGGGTGGGTACAGGATGTGCGGCGATCGATTGCCAGCTGGCATGGAATCACGTGACGGGTGCGGTGTCGGTGACGTCACGATACGACCGCCCCGAGCGTGCAACTCACCCTTATGACAAACTGCGATCGCTGATTCATTTATTCCAATTATCGCATCAAGTTTTGATAGAAATGCATTTTTGCTCGTTTTTATTTTCGTATTAATTGTTCACATAACTAGTAATTAATTTCTCATATTCACATGTAACAAATAAACTTGGAAATTTACAGCAGAAAATGCTATTAGCATTTTCAGTTAGAGCCCTCGTACATTATTGCATTAATTATTTTTAATATTGATCTTTTTTTTTCTTTATTGATCGTTTTAAATAAAAATAACTTTGTACACACAAAAACGACTGTCTCTTAACGGATGTTTAATGGACTTTTTGGATGTGTAATACGAGACTGTCTAATATATAAACATAATGGACATTAAATAAATTATATCAACAAAAAAAATTATAAATAAATAAATATATTAATTTTTGTATCTATTTTTCAATCTTTCAATCTTTTCAATCTTTCATCAAATATACTTTTTTATTCGTTATAAAATCCGGAAAAACAGTTCGAAAAACTCTATACCTGTAATGAAATACTTAATTTACTTTTCTCATCAATCAAATCTATAACTGAACTTGACAGCTTCTACTATCTTCTTCTAACCTTAACCTTATATTACTGGCTGAATTACCCTTGCTCTATTGAAGCCAAACCGCTGCAGTCTTGCTCATTTATATGCAGTTATAGCCCACTGTTCCACTCACCTCTAAACGTCTTACACTTTGACAATAACTGGGTTAAAATTTATCGTGATGCACAATTTTAAATGCAATGTTATATGTTATATATTAATAAGTCAAGCAGAAATTTGAAACATTTTATGAAGGATCTGAAAAAGTTTTTTAATACATATATGAAAAGTTTTTTAGAAATATTAAAAAAATCTTTTTTAAAAAATTTTGATCTCAAATGGAATTAGAGATTAAAATCTTTGAAATAGCAATCATCATTTCCAGATTACGTATTTTTTTGTTATATAATTCTCGAGATGTAATTGTTTGTTTAGAACAATTTCAAGCATACATTCTTTAGTTTATGAGTATATACAAAAATGATCTATTTTTCATTCAAAATATCAGGGCCAGGTCTTGGAAAAGCTTGGCCAAGTTCATAAAAAAGCATGTTGCTAGAATATTTAAAGTTACATTTGATCTTGAAGGATGGTGATTTATATGCAGATTTTATTCTAAAAGTTTTCCGATCTGCTTAACATGTGCAAAGAAGATTTTGCTTTTAAAGTTTGCTTATACTTAGCGAACGCCGTTTTTTCTCCATTTTTGCAGGTTTTCTATCATGGGACAAAGACAGTTGTCACGTAGATCTGGAGAAGGAACTATTGGCCTTAGTAGCACAAGCCCCCGAAGGCGAAGAAGCCAGAAATGGTAATTACAAAAATATATTAAAATTTAATTTATTTATACGTACAAGATATTTATATATGTGTATATAAAATACGTCATTATTTAAACATATTTTTTATTTATTTTAATATAATCCGTTAGTAAGTGATCGAATGGGATTTCCTAGGTGAAAGATTGATTCAATATGCCACTGAGAACCTCGTGACGGAAGTTCTCATTCACCCGCAGACAAATACATTGTTACAGTGTATTCGCAATCTCCTTGCAAGTTTCACGAAACATCGGCACATCATACACGCTGGATACACATTCGGCGGCAATGGTTCCTGGATATTGCAGGTATACTCTACGGAAATATACTATACGCAATCGTTGATACAAGAAAAAAAAACGCATTCTAATTAATACCATAAAAGTTGTTCGAAATGTTGGCCGGAAGTAACCTTGGATTAGAAACATGTTCAATAATTGTTATTCAGGATGGAACCTTCAGTCTCGCAGACTTTCTGGATGCATTCAGCGAACATGAGGTGCAGAGAGTCCTTCGTGCCTACGAGAATAGCGTTACCGTGGATATACATTGTGCGGGTGTCGGCGATTGGACGACAAGTCGATTATCGAAGGAAGCTTGTTGCAGGCATGTATCGTTCGCCTTTTGTTCAAAAACAATTTAAATTCATTGCACAATTGGCTCCTGCGTCGTAAAAAGAATATAACGTTTTACAAAGTATGACATTTTTATAAATAAATTTTATATATGTGTTGTGTGTGAGAGAGAACTTCTCTGATATTTTATATCCTTTTTCTATTTACAGATTTTGCAGAGTCAGAGTGAATCCCGACGATGTTCTTACAGCTGGTATGCCGGCTATCACTAGTTTCACGAATTACATTGGACAGTATCTCATGCCGCAAACGCTGGACCAGCTCATGGAACCGTCGGACGTTGTCGGAAATATTAGATTTAGCCATCCGACCTTATACGTCTTCCCCGGTGGGCAAGGTGACGCCGCGCTTTTCGGTATAAACGGCTTCAACATGCTCGTCGACGGCGGCTTCGCCAGAAAAGCCTGCTTCTGGGACTTCACCAGGCATCTAGATCGATTGGATGCAGTTCTAGTCACTAGGATAAATAATAGCAACATCGGCGGCATGTTTAGTGTCCTCCGCAAGAAGAAAGAGATGCACGTCTATCCTCAAATCGGCCATTTCTTCTGTAACTTAGTCGTAAGTAGTCTTCAACTCTCAATACCTAACTCGTTCTAGAATTTCTATATAATATATAAAAATTACAGCATAACTTTTATAATAATAATTAAATAATTAAATAATTTTTCTAATAATTAACGTTCTACAATATATTTTCTTATAATATCTACTATTATATGTCTATCTACTACTATATCTACTACTATATAAGCACGGATACAAAATTATATACAATGCAGGAAAGAAGACAATCAAATTCACCCGATGGCGATAAGGATATCGATCCACTCATACTCAATCTCACCGATATCGGTCAGGAGATGGTGCTGAATCTTCGGCATATCAATCTCCGCGCTCATCCTTGCTACAGAGATTCGGAGCCAATTAATCTCTATCACAAAGTAGGCCACGGCACTCTGGATATGTATGTGCTTAGTCCGAGCAAAGACAGTCGCGAAGTGCGCGAGTTTCTGTCCAAGTGGCACGCCTCGGATTCAAAGCTATTCGCCGGTTCTCACAAGAAGGACTCGAATAATCTCACATTCCCGATTCAAAACCTTGTGTCGATATGCGCTCTCCTGGTTTGGCAACCGGCTAATCCTGAAGATAATATCACGCGAATCCTCTTTCCCGGCAGCACGCCGCAGCACAAGATTTTTGAAGGTTTCGAACGACTCAAGCATCTGGATTTCCTAAAGCACCCGGTATGTTCAGCAAAAACACTGTCGCCGTCAACGTCTCTGGCAACCCTTAGAGACAAACCAATCAAGAAATTCGGCCTTATCGAGAAAGAATCGAAAAAAATCTCAGAGCCGAAGAAAGAGAAAAGAGAACCGTCAGAGCCCAAGTCTATTAAGGCTGCGGACGAGGCTATTCCTAAAATAACCCCTCAATCGACACCAATTATTCCCACGAGTAAACCCAAGACTGAAATAAAGACGAAGAAAGTTGCGGAAAATAAGAAGATCGAGACTGAGGCAAAGGAAAGCAAGAAAATTGAGAAAGAATTGAAAGAAGTAAAAAAGGAGTCGAAGAAAGAACCGATTAAAGTAGAGAAACCCGAGAAGCGAGAGGACGAAACAAAAAAGGCTGATTTAATTAAAGCGGAATCCGATAAAACAGCGTCCAAGGAAATTAAAGAACCCAAGGTCAAGCCCGAGCCAAAGAAGAAAGAAGCAAAGGAGAGTAAAACCGCAATAAAGACCGAATTAAAAAAAAGCGAAGTAACTCCGAAGCCGAAACCAAGCGAAAGAAAAGCTAAACCTTCTGGCGCAGAAAAAAAAGATTCCATAAAGTCTTCCCCTACAACGCCGAAGAAGACCTTGAATGGGACTGCCATGAAGACGGAGATATCGAAGGCCGCGCCAAAGACAAAACTGGCGCCCAAAATCATTCCCAGTCTTCCAGCCAAGAGCGCCAAGGAGGCTAATAACAGAAAAGTGGTGGAACAAAAAAAATCCGAAGTCGAGAAGTCTGCTGTGAAGGATATCGCGACTTCTGTCAGTAAAATGTCGAAGCCTAAACCAACGGATAGGAAACCGATCAGTCGTCGTCCGAAACCGGTCAGTCCCAGTAAAGCTCGTATGCCAGGCAGTCCGGCAAAATCCACTCGTAGCACGCCAACCACTTCCGTGAAATCTGACAAAGATGGTGTTATTCGCAAAGTAAAGGGCGACAAAGGCACCACCGATTCGTCCACGGTTTCTACTCCATCCGGCATAGAACCGGAAGCCGTAAAGCCAATTGATAAGAGTTTAATCGAACAGTCTGAAGATATGTCGCTGGATTCTATAGAAAGTAAAGTGCTGGCTGATCTCAAGGAAGAGAGAGAAGTCGTCGAAGAAATTGAAGCTGTTCTACAAAAAGCGGAAAGGATTGAAGAGATTCGGAAGGATGATCGTTTCGAGGGAGACGATGAAATCACAGCCGAGGCTACGGATAAGAAAGAAGAAGATATCACGGAAGAAGATGTCACCGCCGAGATTGAAGACATGCCTAAAAAGGAAGGTTCCAGAAAAGAAAGCCAAGAATTAACCGAGGAAGACGAATATCTTATCGTGGAAAAGGAAGAAGTTTACACCGAGGACTCGGTTCAAAGTGGCGAAGGTGAACAGAAACATGTTCTTGATGAAGCTGAGTCGGAAAAAGCGAAAGTCCTACAAGATGCAGAGGCTATAAGGGAAAAAGGTGAAAAGGAAGAACCTGAGGAAAAAGGAAAAGACGAGAGCCCAGAAAAAAAAGTTGATAAAATTGCGGACAAGGACAAGAAGATTGCTGAGCTGTTTTCAGAACACAAGGAACAATTGCAAAAAGAAGTAAAAGAAATAATAGCTTCTGCTGCTGAAATCGTGCAGAAAGCCGAAGAGAAGGATGACTCCGGTAAAAAAGACAGCGAAGACATTACAAAAGAACCATCCAGTCTCAGTCCGGACAAATTGGATTCGTCAGAGAAGAAAACGACTGATACAGACATGAAGCCGGACGTCGACCAAAAGGAGCATATCCTTGAAAAGAGAGAAGAATCTCAAGAACGAATCTCGACGATAGAATCGGGAGCCACTACAACCGCTCCGACTTTGCCGGAAGACGAGCGGATTCCATTGGACGAAATAAAAGAAGACATCGACGAGAAACACGTTATCGAAGAAGTGAAAGAGAAGGATGCTCCTATAATGTTGAAGGAGGAGATAGTTCCGGAAACTGTTTCTGCGACTGCTAAACCGGAGGTCAAGATCTTTGATGTTCGCCAAGCGATGCAAAATTTGCAAAGAGACATCGTCAAGACGCCCGACGAGGTCGCCGATCTGCCAGTTCACGAGGAAGTCGATCCTAAACTTTACAGAATGGAAGATTTTGAGAAGGGAAAAGAGGAAAAGCCTTCGCCGACAACACAAGAGATTAAAGAGTTACCCACGCCGCCTGCAAAGGAACAGAAGGGTGTCTTCAGCTTTTTTGGCAAAGTAGCAGATAAGTTTGAAAAAGGCATTGATAAATTAACCAAAAAATCGAAAAAAGAATCTGACAAAGATTCTGATGAAAAGTCTTCGAAATCTAGTTCTCCAAAGGAACTAAAGATCCAAGAAAAGACGTTCTTTGAAGAAGTCGATATGGAGAAAATGTTCCGTAAAGTTGGCAAACCCGCCGACAAACCCGAAATATTTGAAAAAATGAAACCTACGGTCGTCGACGTGAAAGTGGCTGCCATCAAAGAAACCGCGGCATTCATACAAGAGGAAATATTTGATGCGCAGAGAAAAAGCGTGTCTGATATCGAAGAAAAGCTTCCGATTGATAAAATGGAAGAGATTAAAAAAACAGAAGCTGAAATTGAAGAACCGTTATTCGCAAAGGATGTATCACCGAAAGCGATCGACGATAAGGAAATTGCTAAGGAGATCGAACTTTTAAAGGAAGAAGATATAGGAGAGGATGTTGAAGAAGTAAAGGCTCTTTTGGAAGAAGCCTCTAAGAAATTTAAAACTGTGAAGGATAGTTTAAGAGATTCGTTAGAATCATTGGAGGAAAAAGTTAAAGAGGAAGAGATACAACATGAAGTATCATCCATGAAGGATATTGTAAAGGATACTTTGGAAGGGGTAGCCGAGAAATTAGAGGAAATAAAACCGCACATTGAGAGCCATTCACTTGACATAAAAGAACCGGAGAAAGTTAAGTTTGCTATACCAAAGGATGAAGAATTTGAAGAAGAATATGAAGAGGAGCTAGAGGGACCATATAGAGATGTAAAAGAAGCCGTCAGGGATGTCGGAGAAGTTCTCGCCGGTACTGCCGGAATTAATCTCGAAGATAAACCTAAGGATGTTATAGAAATAGTAAAAAAAGTCGCCGAAGTTCTCAAGGAAGATGATTTTCTTTCCGATAAAACATTGTTTGATCAAGCTTCTAAGAAGGAAGAAATCTCGCCAATTTCGGAAAAGAAACCGTCGGAAGAAGAAATTTCGACAGAAAAAAAGCTCTCGATACCAACCGAAAAAATATCTCAAGAGAAAGATACTAAGTTGGAAGAAATCAAATCTAAACTTGCTCATGAAGATATCGTGACATCGAAGAAGGTTGGAGTCACCGAAGAATTTCCAGTTCACGAAGAGGTCGAAGAACTTATCGAGAAACCTGGCAAACTTCTGGCGCCAAGTGAGAAACCCGCTGCTGTCGAAGTTAAGGAAGAACCTTGCGTGAAAATGATTAAAATGAAGGATGATACAGTAACTTCGCCCGTGAAGGACATCACGAAAGATAAGAAGGACGCTCAAAAGATTTGCGCGGAAATGTTAAAAGACGATCAGCATATTTGTGATCAACATAAAAAATTGCCCGACGACGATACGGGTCGAGTGGACGTGATGCAGGCCGGCATTGAGAGCACATGCGTAAAGGAAACGACGAAACGGCCATCCTTGGAGGACAAGCTGGCGGAAAGCGAAATAGAGCATCCTGTGATAAGCTTCGAGCAAAAAGTTTCGCCGGCAAAGGCGGAGATAGTGATGGTGACTCCCGGTTCTACGCCTACTTCACCGAAATTCACCGCGGATAAAATGTATGATAAGGAATTGGAGATTGATTCTCGGGAACTTTCCAAACTGCCGGAGGATATTAAACAGGTCCTCAACAAGGAAGCACCTATTGAGGAAGTGATCGAGGAACTGATTATCACGAAAAAGAAAAAGATTACGATTGAAGTGATCGAATACATCACCGTGGTGAAACGTATCCCGAGGGAACGCGTGATTTACATTATCGAGGAAATTATCGTTAAGAAGGGACTGCCTAGACAAAGCGTGATAGACGATCCCGAAATTCTAAAGTCGAAGGAATCTATAACGCCTGAAAAAAGAATGGAAGTTGAAGATTACATTGTTAACGAGTATATTGTCAAAGAAAAGCGAATTACTATAGAAATCGTCGAGGAAATCTCGATTAAAAAAGTTGTGCCTAAGAAGATCGTCATCGAAATTATTGAGGAGATTATTGTCAAGAGAAAAATCGTCAGACACATGGTACTGGACATTCCCGAAGAAGTATTATCTGAAATAATTAAAGAAGAATCGCCGGAAGAATCGCCAGAAGAATCAGCAGAGGAACAAATAACACCAAAAATAGACATAACTGCAAAACGAGAATCGACTGCTGAAGTTCCTAGTTCTCTAACCAAGGTAGAAGAATCGATTATACCTCAGAAGCGAACAGAGATTGAAGAATTTGTCATTAATGAATACGTCGATAAGGGGAAAAAGATAACCGCATCGATAATCGACGAAATTTCTACTAAGAAGGCCGTGCCCAAGAAAATTCTCATCGAAATTATTGAAGAGATTATTATTAAAAAGAAGATTCCTAAAAACGTATTACTTGATGTTGCCGAGGAAAAGTCCGATCTACTCGAAATATCGACAATATCCAGAACAACACCTGAAGATAAAGAGGAAAAGAAAATATCAGAAACAGAAGTTTTGGACGAAAAACAAAAATCAATCATTGAAGTTCCTAGCGCGGAGATTCTAGAAATAAAAGAGCCGGTAACTCCACAAAAAAAAGCAGAAGTTGAAGAACATATTATTAAAGAATATGTTTCCAAGGGAGATAGCATTAATATACAAGAACTTGAAGAAATCTGTGTTAAAAATAAAATGCCTAAGAAAATAATTATCGAGATTATCGAAGAAATTATCATTAAAAGAAAAATGCCAAGGCATATGGTACTTGGAGTGACCGAAGAAGAATTATCGCGCATAATCAAGGAGGAAGCAACTCCAGAACCGAAAGTTTTGCATGAGAAAAAAGAATCGGTCGCTGAAGTGCTCAGTCCTGATAAAAAGAAAAAAACTCCAGTTGAATTAGAAAAAGATAAAAAGAAGGATGTGCCTGAGTATGAAGTTAGCGAAAAAGAATTATCACCTACAACTGAAAAGAACGTTGTCGAGGAAGAGGAAGAGGAGGAAGAAGAGGTAGATGGTTTTGTCAGTATACGTAGAAAGAGTTTCGATGAAAAGAAGAAAGCGACTTCGCCGATTAAAACAGAGGTTTTGCCTGTGGCAAAAGAGCATGAAAAAGATGTGATTGATGATTTCGAAGCTGTCGAACAAGAGTATAAAGTGCGCGATGTACCAATTACATCTCCCGAGAAGGCAGATGAAATGCAAGAGAAGGAAGATATTGAAGAAACTGCGGAAGATACTATGAGTGAGGTGGTCGAGGCGGATGAGAAGTTTGTGCAAGAAACTAAAGAAAAGGTGGAGAAAGAAGAGCCTCGGATTGATGTGGCAAAAGATATTAAATCTGACGATAAAAAACGAGAACCTGAAGAACCAGAGACATCCGAGATATCGGAAATCGTTGATACTACGGAGAAATACTTGGACGAGGCTAAAGAAAAAACAGATGACGTTTCCCCGAAAGATAAATCTTTAATTGAGAAAGCAGAAGAATTGAAAGAACTTAAAGAAAAAGAGATACTTAAAGATGTCTCCGATAAACGGCCTTCAATTGATGTAACTGCTGTGCCAGAAGTTATTTCTAAAGTGATCGCACCAAGCACGAAATTAATTGATGAGAAGGCTGCGACAGATGAAACGAAAGAAATTGAACCTGCGAAAGAAAAAGTCGAAGAACTTATAACAAAAGATGATAAATCAAAACCGACATCTCCAGTTAAAGACGAAACATTAACAGATATCGTTCCTTCTACTGAAAAACTTATTGAAAAAGTTGCCGAAGAAATAAAGCCAGAAACGAAACTCGCAGATGCAACAGGCTTCGCACAAGAGCCGAAGACAGAATTACTTAAAGACGATATAAAATCTAAATCATTGGAGCCCACAGAAATTAAAGAAACTTCAATAACTAAAGAAGAAAAGAGTTCTCAAGAATTATCCGAAGAAACTTTACATAAAAGAACAAGTATCTCAAAAGAGCCGGAAGATAAAGTACTAGAAGCAAAAGATGAGCCGCATGTTGAGGATGTAACTAAACCTCTCGAAGAAGTTAAGGATGAGAAATATCCAGTAGATAAACCTGTAAAGATCGACGAAGATTCTGGCACTGTGAAAAGAATGTTGGTTACAGCGTGCAGCGAGGATGGCAGAGAAGAAATAGAGATTTGTCCGACCGGGAGCATAACTTTTATGAAGACCGTCACTCCGGACGATTCTCTCAAAGATGTATCCGTTAAATCAACACCAGAAAAAGAATCTTTACTTTTGGATAAAGACTCGTTGCACTCGGGCGTGAGCACTCCTGAAAAAGATAGCATTTCCGAGAAATCTGTGCCCGAAAGTAAGGATAAAGTCACTCCCGAGGACAGTTTGGAAAAATCTCCCATTGGTACGACTCACGACTCACAGGATCTTGAAGACAGTTTGGAAAAATCAGAATTGCATAAACCAAAAGACATTAAAATATCGTCAATCGATGACAGTAAGCCAAAAACGCCGGAGAAATCAGAAGATATTACAAAGATATCTCCTTTACAAAAAGAAGACTTGAAGATGCCAGATAAAATTGCAGCCGAGAAGGATACATCACAGTCGTCCGAAGAGCGAGAAAAACCGAAATCTCCCGCTAAAGATGTAGGAGAGATTGAAAAAGTAAAGCCTCAAGCTAAAGAAATTGTTAAAAAGATTGAGAAACCGGAAAGTCCTACAAAAGAAAAAGTAGAGAAATCTCTTTCGCCATCTGAAATAATACACGAAGATGTACAAAAATCAAAATTACCTCATGATACAACAGCGGAAAAATCTCCAGTCAAATCAATTGAAAAACCAATACTTCCAATCGAGAAGGCAATTTCACAACCTGAAAAAGAAGAAACAACTAGTATCTCGAAAACGCCTGAGTCGCTCCGTTCGGAAGATGTTTCACCGGCCGAGACGATTTTTTCAAAGTCACCCACGGACAAACATGAAATGTATTTCTCGAAGACACCGATTAGCGAAGAAGATGTTGCCTCCGAAACAGTTACTGAAAAATTATCCGAATCAGTTAAAGAAATTAAACCGATCATAGACAAGGAATTGAAAATGTCGAAAGAAAGAACACCGAGTCCAGAAAGTAAAGATCGCATGTCAGAAAAGTTTGAAACAAAAGAACATGATTTGAAACCTACATCGCCTGTTATTACTACTAGTGCACTAGACGAAAAAGCTCCATTTGAGAAATCTATATCGCCAAGTAGCGAAAAACACGAAGAGAAAGATGTTTTAAGTATATCTAGTGAAAAATCTGACGATAAAGAATCAGCTATGCGTTCAAAATCTCCTGTTAGTGATAAAGAAGAAAAAGAAGATACAACTGATAAATCTAAATTATCAAGTATTGTTAGTGAATCAGTCGATAAGAAAATATCTGAAGTTAAAGAGAAGCCAAAAGAAAGGGAACTGGTGGATACATCCAAATCTCCGAGCATCGTTAGTGAAAAATCTGAGCAGGATATTAAATCCCCGGATAAGTTTTCTAGTGTTTTAAGTGATAAAGCCGAGAAGAAGGAAATTGATAAGCCAAAATCACCTAGCTCCATCGAGAAAGAAACAATAAGTGAAAAATCGCCTATTCTCGAGAGTGAACATGACGATGAAAAGGGACCAATTGACGAAGTTAGATCTTCAAGCGCAATTAGCGATAGATCTGACGACAGAAAAGAAGCCGAACGTTCAAAGTCACCGAGTATAGCCATGGATAAGCCGGATCTTCAAGATGTGGAGCATTCTTTAGAGAAACAAAAATCCCCTATTTTTGATAGGTCAGAATCGCCTAAAGATATTGATAAGACTGAAGAACACGATAATAGATCTCCCAGCGTAGCTAGCGATAAATCAGATAGCAAAAAAGTAAGTTCTAGATCACCAAGCATTTCTGTAGAAAAAGTAGATTTGAAAGATATGGACTTACCAATTGAGAGAGCCCGGTCGTCTAGTGTTGCGAGCGATAAAGAAGATAAATTGGAACAACTTCCGACATCAAAGTCATTTATTGACGAAACCGAATTATCAAAGGACGCGCAAAAATCTCCGAAACTCGATGAAACGGACCTGAAAGATACAATACAACCTCCTTTAGATAAATCGCGATCGTCGAGTGTGACAAGCATTGGCGAATCTAAAGAATCAATACTTAAAGAAAAATCACCGACCGAAGAGTTGATTGACAAGAGCAAATCACCAAGCCCTATCGAGCAGAAATTAGACATCGAGGAGGAAGAATCTGAAAAATCAAGATCACCAAGTGTTTCAAGTGTCGTAACTGATAAAAAGGAACCTGCCAATCGATCAAAATCACCAAGTATTATCGATGAAAAGCTGGATTTAAAGGATGTTGCTGAAGCATCACATGATAAATCAAGATCGCTTAGTGTTATAAGTGTTACAGAAGAGCAAAAAGAACCAATTGATCTCTCGAAGTCGCCTAGTATTGCTGGAGAGAAATCAGATTTGAAAGACGTAATTGATATGCCTTCTGACAAATCAAGATCATCAAGTATTACAAGCGTAACAGGTACTCAAAAAGAACCAACGGATCTTTTGAAGTCTCCCAGTATCTCTGGCGAAAAATCAGATATGAAAGATGTGACGGAAATAGTGACAGATAAATCCAGATCTCCGAGCGTCATCAGTATTGCAGAAGAAAAGAAAGAATCGTTTGAGCGAATAAAATCTCCAAGTGTCACCGATGAGAAACCAGACCTAAAAGACGTTGTGGAACAACTCGATCAATCCAGTTCACTCAGCGCGATTAGTGATGTAAAGAAACCGGAAGAACGATCAGAATCACCGAGCATTGCTGGAGATAAGTCAGATGAAAAGGAACCAACAGAAGATAAATCTAGATCCGCCAGTGTTGTGAGCATTACAAGCGAACAAAAGGAAACGACGGATCGTTCTAAATCATCTAGCATTGCTGGCGAGAAATTAGATTTGAAGGACATTGCGGAACAACAAATTGAATTACCGATTGATAAATCCAAATCACCGAGCGCGATGAGTGATTCAAAAGAATCCGAAGAAAAGTTGAAATCACCGAGCATTGCAGGAGACAAGTTAGATGAAAAGGAATCAACGGCAGAGAAATCTAGATCTTCCAGCGTTGTAAGTACTACAAGCGAGCAGAAGGAAACAACGGATCGTTCTAAATCACCTAGCATTGCTGGCGAGAAACCGGATTTGAAGGACATTGCGGAACAACAAATTGAAAAATTACCGAGCGATAAATCCAGATCACCGAGTGTGATGAGTGATTCAAAAGAACCAGAAGAAAGGTTAAAATTACCGAGCATTGCTGGAGACAAGTTAGATGAAAAGGAATCAACGGCAGATAAATCTAGATCTTCCAGCGTTGTAAGTACTACAAGCGAGCAGAAGGAAACAATGGATCGTTCTAAATCACCTAGCATTACTGACGAGAGACCGGATTTGAAGGACATTGCGGAACAACAAATTGAAAAATTACCGAGCGATAAATCCAGATCACCGAGCGCGATGA
>JBCEZX010000106.1:1577494-1604135 GCA_039654345.1 Cataglyphis cursor
AGCGTTGTAAGTACTACAAGCGAGCAGAAGGAAACAACGGATCGTTCTAAATCACCTAGCATTGCTGGCGAGAAACCTGATTTGAAAGACGTTGCGGAACATCAAATCGAAAAATTACCGAGCGATAAATCCGATGATAAAAAATCAGTCGATGATTCAAAATCGTCAAGCATTACTGGAGATAAATCTGATTTAACGGAAGTTACGGAACATCTAATGGATAAATCTAAGTCATCGAGTATGGCGAGTATTACATCTGATCAAAAAGAACCGATAGACAAAACGAAATCAATTCCAGATAAAAAAGAAGATTTTGATAGAAGTAAATTGCCGAGCGAAAAATCCGAGGAGGCGAAATCAGCTATTAATTCCAAACCGTCGAGTGTCGCTGGAGATACCGCGGACTTGAAAGACGTGTCAGAATCGCCAGTTGACAAGTCTAGATCTCCTACTGTGACAGCTGATCAAAAAGAACCAATTGAAAGACCGGTTTCTCCTCAAACAATAAAAGAGCCACACGACAGAAGTAAATCTCCGAGTATAGCGAGTGAAAAATCTGGCTCGAGAAGGACCAGCATCACGGAGGACAAATCAGATCTTAAAGATGTCATTGAACCGCCAGCCGATAAATTCAAATCATCCAGCATCGCGAGCCTCACGACCGAGAAAGCAGAACCATTTGAAAAATCGATATCACCTACCGTCTCTGACAAATTAGAACCACTTGTTGATCGGAGCAAATCTCCCAGTATTGCCAGCGATAAATCCGACGAGAAGATGTCAGACAGTAAGGTCGGCAGTAAAGAATATTACGAAGATGCCAGCGATAAATCTCCGAGTTTCATCGACGCGAAACCTTTGACAATTGTTGAAAAATTGGATATTAAGTCGGACGATGCTACACCACACGACAAATCGCAATCTTCTAGCAGCGACTTGGATAAACAATCTATAGAGAAAATAGATGTTGACGAACCGAAAATATTTAGCGGACAAGTCGGACAAGATGTAATGGAGAAGATGATATCATCACACATTATCAGCGGCAATACGGAACCGATATCACTATCTGATACCTCGAAATTGCTGGATTTAGTCGACGACAAATTCGATCAGAAAGAAAAGTCTAGATCGTCCAGCGTTACTAGCGAGAGACTCGATGATATCGATACCAAGATTTCGCCAAGTTTGGATAGTGAAAAAGTTCCGAAGGATGAATCCGCTAAATCGTCTCGAGCCAGTTCGCCACTAGATAAAACCCCGAAGGATAGATCGCGTTCGCAAAGCGTTTTCGATATTGGCGATAAAATCCCAGCCACTAGATCTAGAACAGCTAGTTTATTCGATGACAAGCTGCCAGAGAAAGTACTCCCTCAGGACGAAAAGGAAGCATTCAAGCATATTGATACAGAGAAATCGCTTGACGAGAAGGACGAAGATAAAAGCTTGCCGAAAGAAAAGAAGAGTCCTGCGACATCTCCTGAAATGATTCAAAAGGAAATGCGTAAAATTCGCGAGAAACGATTCGCTGATTTCGAAGAACCTGACATTACGCAACCAAGAACAATAGAAAAATCGGACGACGAGGAAGAAAACATTGTTAAAGTAACAGCCGAGAAGAAAGCAGAAATCGAAAAATACATTTTGGAAGAGTATATCATAAGAAAAAAGAAAATCAGTTTAATAGTGATCGAGAAATTAGTTATGATGTATTCGGTGCCGCAATTTATAGTAATGGAAATAATAGACGATATTATCAGCCGACAAAATGTGCCCAGAAATGCAGTCTTTGACTTTGTCGACGATGAATCCGACTCTCATCACAAAAAAGAAATGACGACATTGCCGCCGCAAGAGAAGGCAGATGTAGAAAAATATATAGACGAAGAATTTATTGCGAAGAAAAAGAAAATTACGCCAGAAACATTGGAAGAGATTGTCATTCTCAAAGGCTTGCCACGATACGTTATTATTACCATAATCGAAGAGATTATCGCGACCAAGCATATTTCTAGAAATACCTTGATCGAAGGTGATTTAGGGGAATTGAAGGAAAAAAGTCCGGACATTATCGAGAAAAAAGATAGGCCAATCTTACCGACCGATATGAAATTAAAGCAAACTACCGTTTCTCAAGAGTATCTTCATGAAAAGCCAAGCGACACTACGAAGAGCGAAAGTCCGGACGGCAAGGTATCCCCCGCTGACAGTGCTCGAGACGTGAAAGCTCTTTCTGCTAGTCCCAGTCTTAGCCCAGAGCCCATCCCTTCTGACAAATCAACTCAGGATAGTCCAGTTCGATCTGAACCGCACATAGACGAAGAGATCTTGATATCGGAGGAAAAACGAACGGAGATCGAAAAGCTTTTAGAGGAGGAGTACATAAAGAAAGGCCGCAGGATCACGGAAGTGATACTCGAGGAGATAATTATCAGAACTTCCCTTCCGAGATACATTATCTTGGAGATTGTAGAGGAGATTATATTAAAGAAGAAAATACCGAGAGAATCTATAATCGACGTGGAGATTTACCAAGAGGAAGAGCCGGAAGAGGACTACGATAAGGCGGTTTATGGCTATGACAGAATGGCGGATGGGGGTTACGAACTGCCGCATGATGCCGGGAAATCTTCCATCGAATACAGAATGAGCGGGGTGTATTCGGAACCTGGCGAGCGACAAATAGATAAATCCGACTATTCGATGGATTACGAGAGCCAGTTCCACAAAGCTTTTACCGGCGGTATGACGGAGATGCGGACGACGCACATAACCACCCTCTCCGGCAAGTCGACACCAGAATTCATTCACGACGCGACACCCGAGTCTGGAATTGAAGCCGCTGAGAAAGCACCTGAAAAATTATCGGGGAGCATTCTTACCACGACTCATATAACGGACGTCAAAGATCCAAAAACCGTGCAAACCGTTACGATACTGAGAGAAAGCAAGATTACAGAGCCGCATCTTCCTGCGGAAAGTCCGGAAAAACACGATGCAAAACATGAAATTACCGGTAAAGATGAATCCGAAAAAGAAACTTCGAAAGAGGATCAATCCTCTGATGACATTGTAATTAAGAAGATTGTGGAGCGCGAAATAATTGAGCAGAAAGAGACGGCCGAGACATCCGCTGAACCCACGATCGAATCGGATAGCGACGTCATCGTAGTTAAAAAAATAATCAAACGCGAAATAGTCGAACCACAGGAGGAATCGGAATCCGGTAAAATAGAAACTAAAGAAACCAAACGGCTGAGCGTCCAGCAGGACGAACCCGAGGCGATTACCAAAATCATTAAGCGGGAGATCGTGGAGCATGACGAACCGGAAGTAATCACTAAAGTCGTCGAACGCGAAATTATCGAGCAGGACGAGCCCGAAATTATCACAAAGGTAATCAGACGCGAGATCATCGTTCCTGAGGAAGAAACGAGCGATTCCAAGGAAGACTCTGGCGAATATGTAAAGACAATTACAACGAAAACAACGAGAACAATTGTGACAGAGGAACTGCCAGATGCCGAATTATTACAGACTGATCCTTCCAAACTTTATACAGATCCTGCCTCGGGTACAACCTATAGGGTCGTGAGCGACGAAAGCGCACCCGACGCGACGAGCAGCGCTGATGTGAAGCGAATCGTGACGACGGTAACTACAATCACCGGTCCAGATGGCAAGGTCACCACGAAGAAGGATGTGAAAGAGAGCTCTGATACAGTGGACAGCGAAAAATTGCTGGAGGAACTGATCGATTCAGATAAGATGACGACGGAGACCACCAAGTCCGCGGAAAAAATTATTAAGGAAACTATTACAACGGTAACGTCAGGCACTTCGACACCTGATGCAAAAATCTGTGATTCCGGCAAATCAACTCCAGATCTCAAGCAAGAGGATAAGCTTGAGTCCACGACGAAGGAACGCTTAGGTGTCGAGAAGTTTGAACCGTCGCCATTAGTAAAAGATTTGATATCGGATGACAAGAGCTACTCCGGCAAATCTTCGCCAGACATGTCGCTACCTAAGGACATTGTCTTCAGCGGCTCTACCGGCAAATCCACGCCGGAGATACCTATGTCACCGTTGATTCGAGACGGTGCAGTCCAACCGCATCTATCGGGTAGATCAACGCCTGATCGAAAATCCGACGGTCGATCATCGACAGGCACGCCGGAAGGCTTCAGATCGGGTGACGTGATCCGTACCACCATCACTACCACGAAGATGATATCCGACGAAGGCGAGATAGTGACAACTATCAGAGAGATTACGGAGGCGACGAATGAAAAAGGCGAGACCGTTGTGCTGGCGGAGAAGACCGACGTGAAGGTGGACGAGCGTATGCCGAGTAAGGACGCTGCGGAGAGTGCAATGAGCAGCATCATCGGCGGCATCAAGTCTTCGGAGTTGCGGCGTAGCGGCAGTTCGGCATCCGATGACGCGACCAGCGACAAGGATCGCGATCCTTCGAGCGAGCACAGCAGCAAGATCATGACTCAGACTCAACGGGGTAGCAGCGAGGAACCGCACACCATTTCCGACGACGAGCCACCCAGCTCGCCTTTATCTTCGACCTCGCAAATGGGATACTCACCGCAAGCAACACGTCGCTACGAGCAGTCCTCCGACAAGGAGGAGGAGCAGAAAGAACACCAAATCGAATTCTCAGCAGCCGCAATGAGCAGCAGCTTCTACGGCGAGTTGCCAGCGGTACCGACTCAGATCTCCGCCATGAAGACCTTCCATGGGGAGACCGGTGTGCAGAAGAGTGATCCTGTTCCCATTCACGGTCATTTTATGGTCGAAAAGGAGTTCGCTGGTGGTTACTGTGAGAAGCCGGATGCAAAGAGATACGTCGACGAGGCCGATCTCGATTTCGACAAGGCGCTGATGGAGCACAAGGAGATGAAGGAGGCCAACGGTGCTTTTAGCAGTGGCATAGCACCCAGGTACACAAACGGTAGTCTTCGACACGAGGCGGACGATGCAAAGGATCATCCGTCGTCTTCTTTCCGCGACGACAAGGACGATTCAAAGGGTGATTCAAAGAAGGATCCTCTGGAAGGATGGGGCACACCTCTCGGCCTGCCGTCTCCTAAACCTCCCAGGAAATTTAACCTGAAGAGCCCCGCTCAAGCGTCCTGTTCAAGCGAATCGACTTCCGATATCTTGAACTTCGACGTATTAAAAGATTGGGGGGAACCTCTCAGATTACCTTCTCCTGCCCCGACGACTAATGAGATCTCGAATAAAGGAACGCCTGGCACGCCGAAGAAAGAGCGGAAGCAAGCGAAGAAAGTTCAATCTGAGAATATTAAAAATAAGAAACGCTCGGAAAGTCCTGGTAAAAACGAGAAAAAGTTGAAGGATTCGAAAAATAAAATCCAACCGGTTTATATGGACCTGGCATATGTGCCGCATCACGGAAATTCGTACTACACTTCTTTGGAATTCTTTAAGCGAGTGCGAGCGAGATACTACGTTTTTAGCGGCACCGAGCCGAGCCGAGAGGTCTACGATGCTCTACTGGAAGCTAAGAAGACTTGGGAAAACAAGGATCTCGGTAGGTTTAGAGAAAATGTATATCTTAAAAATATTATACATTTATACATTTCTCTCTATGACAAATTATTATAAAATTTAACAAGAAATAATTTTCATTATAGATTAAAAAAAATAATTATATATTTTTTTATTTTTATTTTTATCCTGAATTTAAATTCTTTAAAATATAATATGCTCTACCATCACATCACAATTTTGAAATATTTGAGATTATTATTGAGTTTAGAAAAACATCATTTTATTATACTTTGTGTCGTGCTACGAAAATTGCATAATTCTGAAACCAGAAGAGAGCGCTACAAAATTCAAAGTGCATGTTGCTTAAGAACGTGCCCTCTATGATATATGTAAAAATGAAAACGATAAAGTGTAAGTTAATGTAAACAATCACTAATATTTTAAAGTTTGGAATTATATCGAGTATAAAAAAGCTACAGAAATTACG
Source organism: Cataglyphis cursor (assembly GCA_039654345.1). Lineage (NCBI taxonomy): Eukaryota > Metazoa > Arthropoda > Insecta > Hymenoptera > Formicidae > Cataglyphis > Cataglyphis cursor. The sequence goes on from JBCEZX010000106.1 coordinate 1,583,511, forward strand.
ATTCTTTTTTTTACTTTACTTTCCTCTAATATTATAATATCGAAATAATAATATTGATTTTTATAAATGTGGATTTTTTTGGCGTTCTTTTCTCAGAGATAACCATGATCCCAACTTATGACACCGACACTCTGGGTTATTGGGTTGCCGATAACGAGGAGGCACTCGCTGCGAATCACATAGATCTATCGCCGTCCGCGTCCCGGTGCACCATCAATCTCCAGGATCATGAGACTAGTTGTAGCGCCTACAGGCTCGAGTTCTAGGGATTGGCAGCCTGCTCAGCCGTAATAGTCGAGTTCTGAGCGGCGTCCGGAACGCGTCATCATTCCGCTTTTTTGGACCCATTCCTACGAAAAAAAAAAAGATAGAAGAGAAGAGGTCGAGCGCGCGCGCGCGCGTAGACCGACCTACCGTCCCGTCAGGGCGAGCCTTGACGCCCTGACTCCTTCTTTCCCTTAGAAGACCCAAAGACAAACGAGATGGCATTTCGAATTTTCGAGATTCCCTCGCAGTCGTAGCTCCGCGGCCTAGCAGGATCGTAGAAGACCCTATCGAATTCTATGTAGAGATTGTCTCGAAGAAGAAAGACACCCTATCTTCGAGTTCGCGCAGTTCTCAGATCGAGACCTATTCTAATCTAAATTAACACACGTTCTCCGTAATTCTTTCGCGAGGAGACGGTGCGGGCGACGAGACGAGAGATTGTAGGGATTTTTCTCTTTAGTACGGACACAAGGTATAAAAAAGATTAATTACTTACTTCTAAGAAGCCGATTATATTAAAATATAGATAATTTGATTAAGGATCACGCTGTGTTGATAACAGCGGCGGATGTTCTCCTTTTTGGTCTAACGAATATTTGTATTTCTACACTTTGCACACCGTTCGCAGTCCATGTAGCGCGCTGATACCGCCTGCAATACCTTATCAATCACTGCTCAAGTCGAGGACGATCGCGGGAATTCTCGTTCTCGCAGAGATTCCGCTCTGAAAGCGAAGAAGATGTGACATTGCTCGATCGATCGATCACTCGCGAATCGATGTCAAAAGTTCATAAATTCCGCGGCTTGGGGCAATCTGTACGTTATAGTGCTTAAATTGTGACTTTAATTAGGATTGCCGATTCACGAGATCAGCAAATCGAACGATCGCAGTGTCACTCACAATGCGAGATCTTCTCGCGCCCCACCCTCTCCTCGAGCAGCAGATTAAAGTAAAACTTTTAATATCTCTGACACAGCTGCCGCTTCAAGAGCACCGCGTAGTATTCAGTGTATCAGTTAAAAAGAAAAAAAAAAAATATGTGAGAAAAGGATAAGGACACGAGAAAAGGAGAGTGTCATATTCACGCGGGATGAGATATATCGTGAACTGGAAACGAAACGCGCGCTTGACGGATCCATCGACGATGGATCGTTGTCCTTAAACGAGATGTGAAAGGAGAGAATGATTGCACGTTATCCGCGAAACATTATCCTTCGTTGTTACGTAATTAACGGTCCCCTTTCTCGTCGTAAATGTCTATTCGTGCGTAGATAAAAACGGTTAAATTCCATCGGAAAGTCTACTAGGATAGGGAATTATCTGTGTGTCGTGTTTCTATATCGTAGAGAATATGTAGAGAGCGGTGGTCGCGCGAGCTTGATGACAGATTTTTGTCATCTTGGGATCCGCGTGAGCGACGTGGCCGGGTTTAGGCGTCGAGGAGTCCGACGAGGATATTTTCGAACAAGTCCGAAAGAGCGTTTCGTTCCGTGGAAGAAAGCGCAGGACGATGATGATGCATTTCGAAATGTCTATTGATTTTGGAACAATGGTTTTGATTTTTGGAGACATCAATCTTCCATGGAGGATGACGAGAGAGAAAAGAAATTTAGGAGGAATCTTGTTAGTCAAGTGGAAATTAATAACAAAACTGTCGAAAATAAAAGTGAAAAATATTTTTAATGATCGAATCACTGTAGCATCGCACAAACAAGTTTCCTGCAAATGAGATCCGAGTGATCTCTGAATATTTCTGGAAGGAAAAAATGTCGGATGGAGGAGTGATTGAAAATAGCATTTTTCAAGAGGACAGTGATAGAGAAAACTTGTTTGACAGACAGTAAAAGAGATATATTACTGGATACTTGAAGCATGATATAGCGCTGAAGGCTGGATCAGATTAAAGCCCTGTTACAATGAGAGACGAGGAAGATCATGCCATCGATTTTATCACGACGTATCATAAAGTAGCTCGCGCTCAAGTGGAGATTCAAAGTTGAAGAAGAATATTCGAATGACTGTTTCGCTCGATTACTATTTTCTGGTATCGACGATATCGATATGAAGATAACTGATTGTTATTTCTTCTCTGAATAGATTCGTTTCCAGATAGACCTCGCGGTTGATCGCCGGCGATCTTGAAATCATCACGTGACATGACATCATATGAATTCACTCGGAAGAGTTCATTAAGATTGATAAAACTTTTTGTACTTAACCTTCTCTCAACTAGGGCGTTTTATCGTAATGTCAAAGCGGGTGACAAACTGACGAGACGATGATAACGGTGATGAAGTATAGTGACGACAATTGATAACGCGGACGTGGATGTCAAACATCCCGTTTATTCGAGATCCTCACTACTTGAAACACGATTTTTAGCGAATCGATCTCCCATTCATTTTTATCGCACAACGAGGGCGTGAAAAACATTTGAGATCATATTACAGGAAATGTTTACGAGTGAATGTTCGTAAAGAGATGTCGATAAACCTTGCTTAAATAATGCAAAAATTTAAGACGTATGTATACAACGTAAAGAACTTTCAAAGGTAAATCTTTACAATTTTCGACATTTGTGCTGTCTGGCTATCCATTTCGATATTTTTTTCTCTTATGAGATTGAAAGAGAGACCAGGTCAAGCATCTTGATTCTAAACATACGTGTAGTAGTAACCTTAAGAAATCCATTTAATGCCGAGTCCGTGTGAGAATCCCCTAAATCGCAATTGTCACTTCATGTCAAATCAACGTGACGTTAATAAATTTGAATCGAAATCAAAACGTGTCGGTTTAGGCGGCAACCACCTTGAGCAACCAACAGCTGCGATTTAGGGATGTATCGAGGGCGTACGTAGAAGAGATCGATCATCGTCTTGAAATTACGAGGGAACACGAAATATATAGGGCGGAAGGAGAATCGATATGCAAGAGATAACGGAGAGACAAGTGCGATTAAGCGCGATATACCGAAACTGTAACTTATAGAGGACACCTTTGCCCACATTATTCTAGCGAGATCCATGGAGACGAAAAATAAAAGTAACATTTATCGCAAAGTCGTCTTTTTGTTCACGTCGCAGCTAAATAAACACTGATGCTGACCATCATCGGATTTTACTACTTGAAGATTGCAAAAAAAAAGTCGAGAAATCTCGAGATAAGAGACGCTTGCGAGATAGATTAGGACGCCCTCGACATATTACCTTGAAACATGAAGTATATCCTACGACGAAAAAAAAAAAATGGATTTCGCTGAATGAAGATCGGAGAAAGCTCTCCTCTATACGAGACACATTCGTGCCTACACGAAAATGATGGTGCTCGATTAGACCGATCGTTGATGACCGTTTGTTAAGATACGATATGGTATCGAGGCGAGCGATCGGCAGGAGGTGTTTGATGAAAAACGATTTGTCTTGTCGCTGCAATCGACACGCGATATTAGCGCGGCCTTCGGGTCCGGTTTCTATAGATTAGTGCGTAAGTTTTTTACCGTCTGTGTAAGTTACACACTTGATACTTTTTGTTCCGACTTGCTTTTCACACGCGTATATGTGCTCATCATTCGTCTCATTTATCTGATTATTTATTGTTCATTCTCTTTGTTTATCGCGCGATCATTGTATCGCCAGACGCGGAAGAGCGTTTGAATAATGAAAATCAATTGCCGAGAGAAAATTTGCGAGAAGACTCTGATTATATCGTTTTTCTTTTTTCAATTAAATTATGCGCGATCAAGATTTTATTTCGCTGACTAGCAAAAGAGAAGCAAAGAGAGCGAGAAAATTTTATAATAGAAAAAAAAAACATGTAAAAGAAAGAGAGAAAGGCATTGTGACATTGAAAAAGAAAGAAGGAAAAACGAGAATAATCGATATTGTTATAAATAAGATTATTATTATATACCGGTTATTTTTAACTACTATTGTGCTTGTTATCATTGCGCGATTATTACGCTATTATTATTATTGCGATTACTCTATTAATATTATTACGATTACGTTCGTGAGAGCGGGTCATTATCATCATCATCATCATCATCGTTTTCTCTTTCGTGAATGAATGGAGAAGTTTTTATAGTATTTACCGATACCCCTTGACATATACGTATATGATAGAGAATTATCGGCGTACAAGGGAAAATAGATCTATAACATAAAAAAAGAGAGAGGAAAGCACAAGAAAGAGAAAAGGGAGATGATGACGATGAAGTATGTACCTATGTATTTATATATTATTTATTGACAAGTAATATAATGACCAGTTTTATCTAGGTAGGATGTTAAAAATTATAAAATTAAATTTTTTTTAAATGAGAACAGAATAAATTAATAAACTATTAAATGAGAAGCTATTGTCGATCGATGATGATGCGCGCAGGATAGATTAAATAAACGAAAAATAAAAAAAATTTATGGAAGTAATTTAAATAAAAAGTATAAAAAAATAATAAAAAAAGAACAAATAAGAGATTAGGAACGAGCTTTCACCGAAACAGATTAGCGGGAAATATGCGAGAGGGAAGAAAAAAAAATATATATATATATATATATTATATATATATATAGATATCTATATATAATATATGAACGAAGTATTTAATAAATGAAGTGAGAATGTGAGAAAGAGAGATAGAGCGAAAGATATATGAGAGAGAAAAAGAGAGAAAGAGAGAGAGAGAGAGAGAGAGAGAGAGAGAGATGTGAAAAACGTGAGCCTCAACACCTGTACGAACCCCCAGAATCGCGGTGCTCGACGGGTGCGAGAACGGTGATATATTTCTCCGACGAGAAGACGACAAACAATCAAGAATATCATTATGTGAGAGAGAAATTATCGGATCGTTAGACGGAGGAGAGCGCTCATTTTCTCTTCTTGATTCGCTCGCGTTTTTTCGTTTCACGTTGTCGGAGGGACGGCAAAATAAAATAAAATAAAATAAAATAAAAAAAAAAAAAAACGCGCCTTTCCTCCGTTGCGAAAATTTTCTCGGAGGATACTCGCGGGGCTCTAGTCAGAAATCTCGTTTCTCAAGTGTTAGAAAAAACATTAAAAAGAAAAAAAAAACGGACGGTCATCTAGTCACATCCGAGCGAGGATTTTGCTGTCGCGCGTCACGAGGGTAAACGTGAGATCCGCGCCGAAGGTCTTTGGAAAGGCGTTCAGGGAAACTCTCGGGAACGTGTGCCCGAGACGTTTCGCGAATGCCCTTTTTGGGACGTTTCTTCGACTCGAGTTCCCTCCACGATTGTATAATCGCGGTTCTCACCCGTCGCAGCGCATCGGCGTGTCGCGTTTTTTTTCGAATAACGAATTAAGAAAAAAAAAAAAAAAGAACTTACTGTGGAGTGTTCATGGTGCTATGATTATTATTATTATTATTATTATTATAGAAATAACGATGTTATGCTATATGATAAAAAAAAAAATAATAATATAATAAATATACACTATATACCTTAGAATCTCTTCGCCTGTGTGCCTCACGCGTCTTAATTTTTCTCCTCGTCGATCGACCTTAGATCAGCCGCCTGTTTCAAGATGTTTTGCACAAGGATCGAGACCGATGTAATCTTGTTGCGGATCTTCGGATTTTCGGTTGCCGCGGACACGCGGAGAACGAATACGCATCCACGAATCTCTCCGCGCGACGTGAGATACGTATTCTTCTCTCGCAGTTATCGGCAATCGAAAATCGAATTTATCGGAAATTACACCGATTTTCGAAATCCTGCTTCTGCATGCCCACGTGTTTTGTTTTACATGTCATGTAAGTTTGTAATGAGAAAATAAATAGCTCATGCGCCCTGCAAGATTGCATTCTCACCAACTCTGTATTCACACACTCTTCTTCATTTCTATTCGTACTATTAAAATTTCTCAGTCTCATTAATAGATTATTTAGCAGGAAAATGATAAAGATAAAGCTATACAAATATTGTTAGATAAAATAAATATAATTGCCAGCATAAATTATAAATCTACACTAGATTTGTTCTATATCTTTTAATGTGTATACAATTATGATATGCATCGTAATGTAATATTGTTGATAATATCATATTTGTAGGATACAGTAATATTTTTTGGATACTTTTATTGCGTAATTAAAAGTTTTTCTTGATTATATATATCCAACAACGCACGTGTAATGATTTCAACCATTAAGTATTTATCACTGTGTAATTATCCTGTTGTACAAAAGTGCAGTAAGGAAGTGTGCTCTAAAGTGTACGAGACGTTGGATATGTCATTATTGCATTCGTAGCTTTTGGATACATTCATTGAATAGTGAATGTCGCATCTGCACGTGCAAAGTTTTCATGACCTTAAAACGACATAAGAGATATTTATCACTGCACGATCATTAGCCTGCATTATGACAGTTCGTCGAGCAACCAGTTCATATATTGCACAAATTAAATAAAAAAAATCATCGAACTCAAATCGTCAAACTCAACATCGCTCACGAAGCACGTTCGCGTGAAATCTGAGTTTCTGTGCGGCGTTAAAACCGGCCTTAAAACCTTGTGTTATCCGGCATCTTGACGAAGTACGCCACCTTGTCCTCCGCCACCCTGTAATTGTGAATCCACCTCGAGCCTTTCCTCAGACTCCCGTCGATGCCATCCCTCCAGACGCCGGCTGGCAAATAAACTTCCCTCTGCCTGCTGCCGGAATAAAGCACCGGCGCGACGATCAGCTCCTCGCCGACGGAGAATTCGTCGACCACCACGTGGCAGGCTGGATCGGCCGGGTCCAGCATCCAGAGCGGCCTGATGATGGGCAGACCGGTGTCCAAAGTCTCGTTCGCGTACTTTTTCAGCAATGGCGTCACTGTCTTCTGCCGCAAGGTGGTCAACCTCTTGGCTATTTCCAGAACCGACTCGTCCGAGTATTTGCTGGGCAGATGAGTGAAGCGGATCACGGGTAGGAAAGTGGACAGTTGCAGCCATCGGATGTAGAGTTCCTTGTCCGGCAGGTCCACCTCAAAGTCATTGTCGGGATTGTTATCCGACATCGGAAGCGCCACGTCGCCGCCCACTGCACCCGGCATGATAAACGGGTAACCAATCATGCCGTAGCTAAGCACGATGGGGATGACGGTCTTGATGGCTTTCCAGGAGGACGGAAAGGGTGGCAAAGACACGAAGACGGGAGCTCGTGGCCTGGAAATGGCGCTGGACACCCCGATCACGGGAATGGTGCTTAGTATCGAGCGGGTGAAGATGGTCTTGTAATGATCGGGATTGGTCAGTGGCTGCTCGCATTTGTAATAGTGCGGCATGTCCTGAGCGGTGCCCAGGTCGAGATAAAACGAGTCAACGTGATACTTCATGATCAAGCTCTCGAGCTTCGTTTGCAGCCAGGGTAAAGTCTTGTTGTTCGTGATATCGAGCACACCGGCACTGTTACTTTGCTTGTATCTAAAATTAAATATTTTTACAATTTCCTTAAATCAATTCTTTAATCATCTAACCTTAGTCTAACTAATAATACATAATAGCACAAAATTGTTACAATTATAAAAAATATGATTGAAAAATAACCTCGTCAATGCCGGAATCCGAGGATCGCTCCCTCTCTCCGAGATGAGTAATCTATTAGCGACAGCATCCTTGAAGTTCACGGATTCCGTGGAGATAAACGGCTGGATGCTGAAGACTATTCGAAATCCTCTGCGATGAATAATATTTATAGTCTCCTCCATGGAGGGAAAGCGCTCTTCGTCCAGGACAAAATCTCCCGGATTCGGTTGCCATTCTTCGCTCAGCAGAACGTGGCCTTGGCGAAGGAATCCCAATGCGATCACGTCCTCCGTGTAATTATAAATGGCCGCCTCGTTGATGGGCGAAATTTGCCAGACTGGTTCGGACAACAGCGAATGAACGGCGTGCAGCTCGTCGGGCTTTAGGCCGTCCCACAGAGACTTTTCCGCCATCAAAGAGTGTAGAGTCTTCATATTGTCAGTAGCGCAAATGGTGTAGTTGAGCTGGGGTAGCGGCGTCAGATGATTGATGTAAGCGAAAGCGTCATATTTCGCTTGAAGGCAAAAGTCGTTGGTTCGATTGGCGTTGATGGAAACGTACAACGGTGTCTCGGAATCCACTAGGATCGTAGCACCCTTCGAGTTGAGAAAGTATCTTTTCAACACATTGCCGAAGGAATGTTTCCTCACGTCGCCCGTGATAAAAGGACTTAACTCCAGGCGACCTCGTTCCAGGGGATACGCCATGTTCTGAATCTGACCAGCGCCGTACCAGTGGCCTCTCTTCGAGGACCAGTCGAAGCAGTCCTTGGGATTGTAGTAGGGACTCAGGCTCTGCCAGGTTACGTGGTAGCAGTGCATGTCGTCGCGCTTTGTATGCGCGAGATAGAGCCGCGTCTGCTGCAGCCACTCGAGGCAGACAGAGTCTTGCCGTTGATGGTGCGGAAGGCAGGGATACACTCCCGTTTCCGGTGGAATAGCCTCGCCGAGTCGAGCGGCGATGATCTCCGCGCCGGTACTACTGTAGATTGTCATCACTCTTTCATTTTTATTAAATCTGAAAAAAAGATCAATCCGTATAAACAATAATTAGGATTTGCAGAGAAAGCTTCGTAATTAAAAAAAAAAAAAAAAAAATGATAAAGAGTAAAAATGTTATACATCGAAATAATGATAATAAATTAGAATAATGAAGAAAAAAAAATCAATGTACAGATAATTTTGCTACTACAATTCTTTTTCCATCCTAAGATAATGCAGCCTTTAAAAAGTTAAGCGTATAAGCATTAGGTCAACAATTGAATACGCATTTTGAGACTGACGCTCGGCGTAATAAACGAGCCTTAATGTATTCCATTAGGTGCTTCCTGGCAGAGGCAAACGACCGAAAATTATTCCACAGCAGGCAAGCGATACAAAACGCCGTGAACTAACAATATATTACAATGATTCGATAATTGATAACTTGCTCGAAAAAGAATATCCTTAAATATAATGTAATATTATAAATAATTTTATTATTAAAAAAACACAACATTTTTTATTTATTTATAATATTCTTTGATACCATATACTCACCTGAATTTGTCAAAGTAAGCTCGTTGTAAGACATGCTGGTTGTAATAAATGTGTGCGAATCCCACGAGGAAAACGACGCACAGAAAGAGGAAACCGACAAACGCTCTAAGCCTACAAGAAATTAAATATTTTTCTAGGGATTATTATATATTATTAAAGTAGCCATGACGTAAGTATAACACTCTTATCAAATTTTAATATTAACGTAATAAATTCTGTTATCTCGAAACACAAATTTGATATCTTGTTTTACCTGTAGTCGGCATTCTGACGTCTTGCATTGTTTCGCAGTGCTTGCGGTAACGACAATTGCAGTTTCTCCTTCAGGAGACTGCTAATGCTGTTTACGCTAGTTATCGTGGAATTCGCACTTTGCGCACCCGAAAGTTCCGTGGCGTCGTTTCCCATTTTTTCGTTCATCGACGGTTGCATGACTCTACTTTTTCTTCGCGGTGGAGCTTGCAATGGCACCCTACAAGAATTTTTTTTTTTTTTTTTATCACTGTTATACATATAATTAGATAAATGGTCAAAGCGAATATTAATTTCCATTTCAAATTGCCTATCAACCTTTGCAATGACACGGCGCTACCGACATCATATCGGGGAATCATCCTGTTATTTCAAACACGATTGACATTTAAATATTAAATTTTAAAATTTGTTTCTTAATCCTTAAGTTACTTTTTTAGACAGGGGTCCAAGCACAAACACACATTATTATATATTTAAAAAATCCGAACACTCGACGTGAATGACAAGAGAATAGTAGACAATTTTAAACAATAGAGTACGTGGAAGAAATAAAATCGATGATCGTAATTACAATCGCGTACGGTGACTGTTGGCTTCCGAAATGAGCATTTTGTGAGAGCCGAGTCTCATGGCGCGATAACCCTGATGCGATATGAAGGAAGGTCGGAATCGACGACGATGGTGCTTATGATGACCGTGAACGCGGACAGATATAGGTAAGCCGGTTTCATCCGCTCAGTCCGAGCGTAAATGCGAACGCCGTAAACAGTGTCTCGTATATATATGCATATAATGGAGTGTTGCAATGCAAATTGTGCGTTTAGAGTGCACGTTGTCGGGAGAAAATTATAATCAGCGAAGTGTCCGTCTCTTGCGGCGAGCTGCACGGAATGTTTCACTAATATAAGTAATATCGGCGCATTTATGGATTTATTAAGCCGTCGAGTCGCCTTAATATAGGTGTGAGAATCGATACAAAATAGCCACGCTATTATCGTCCGTTGAATAAAGTCCCGACGTACGAGTTTGCGAAAAGTTACCTGGATTAGATTTGTCAAACAAATCGTATCTAAGACAAATTGAGTGTGACTGAGGTCAATTAAAAGAGCCGATAAGATAATTAGCTTTATCGCGAAAATTAAAATTCTGATAATAAACGAATAAATAATCTGGCCTTTTCCACGATTTATGAAACTTTCGCAAACGAGAATTTTTATTTTTTCTTCTTCAAACTATAATCGATCGTTAAATCTCTACAACACTTACTTGACCAATTCCTCGTCATTTGCTTCTTCCTCCGTATCGGAACCCAGCGGGCTTCCATTTGGCGTCGAGCCGCTGTTACTGAAAGTCACGCTGCTGCTGGTCTCGCTCTCCGCTCTCGCGAATTTCGAAGCCCCGGTCCCCTGAAACATCAACAAATTCAGGTGTGAACAAGCAAGTCGACACCTGTGCAATGAAACAAGCTCCTCCATCGACGCCGTAAATCATCGTCGTCGATCACACAGCAAGATTCGTTTTCGCGTGTCATCTATATCGATCGCTGACGTAACGATCAACAGCATACGCGTCTCGATCTGCGCGTCTCGTGTTGACATTATTTTTTTATTAATATGGTAGAGTATAATCTGCGAGGAAATATGCAACGCTGATAAGATGCTAATTTTTTATTTTATTATTTTATTATTTTATTTATATTTTTGTGAATTTATACCTATAATTCTTATTTCTAAATAAGATAAAAATAGAAACATTTTAAAAATATGCGAAATATTTCCGAAACAATGTACGCGTGCGTAATCGATGAGCAATTAAGTACAATGACCTTATTCAGAAATGCGTTTCTTATCAGCAAGGCTTAATGCCTATCATACATCAAACGACAAATTTAACAAGCGTAATAATACTTCAGACGATATTGCAGTCTCTCCGGAGCAAAATATCATTCGAATGTGTTAAACGTTTCTCAGCCTTCGATCTAAAGTCATTAGCATTACGCTAATTTTGCTATGCAAATCCCTCAACATAAATAGACTTTTGCACGTTCATATATTCGGTCTTAATTGCTATGATTAAATCTTAAACGATGCTTACCGTCACGTTAATCATCGGTATTCTCTTCATTACATTTTTTATCAATTAGATTCAATACACCATGCAATTTAATATTATTAAAAATCTTTTTTCGCTTCACTATCTTTTCACATTTGTCTACATTTATATATACACTTTGCGTATATTTAAGGTGAAAAATATATAGTCTCCAGGAAAAAGAAAAAAATTTATCTGACAAGGATAGATATAAAATAAAATCACGCAATATATACGTCATGCGAGAGATGCAACGGCACCGTTCGTTTCAAGCGGTCAGCAGGAACTACTCGTTTCTCTAATGAAAACATGAAGCGAAACGCATGCACGGATAGTTCGCAAACATTACGTAACGAAGCATTGACGAGGAATCTCGTTCTTCCGAAACGGGTATCTATAAATATCATAATATGTAGATAATGAGATGAAATGATAACGTTTTTGAACTTATCTTTAGTTTACAGAGAATGACATTTATATAGAAAAGAATAATATTTTATATTTTTATAGAAATTAATATCTTATATTTTTGTAATAATTCTTGTATGTAAAATATATGCATCTCTCTCTTAAACTTTGCTAGAATTCTCGAAATATTTCCCAGTCAAAAAGATTTTATCCTGTGAAGAGCTTTTAATACATTTTCTGAATGACAATCCAGTCAGTGTCAGAGCTCTCTTCAAAAAGTATATCTGTGATCTTTCGCGTTATCATTTATCGATAGCAACGGTTGCTCGTTTGCCACTTTCGCAAAACATTTTTTTTTTTTTATTTATACAGCCGCGCACTTTTTTTTCTCGAGACTTAATGATAATAATTATCAATCACGATGTTAATCGAGAACTTTCGGGAAATAATCTGACAATGAATTAATTATTATCTTCTCGATATATAAACATATTTTAGCCTAATATGATCTCATTATGAATATAATCACATTCAAAGTTAAAATATATAAAAAATAAAATATATAAAATATATATTTCGCTTACATTTTGTCTGTCTATTCGAAGGTCGTCCATCTCGTCGAGATTGCTGGGCATCGAAATGCTAGTCTTCCTTATATTCGTAACGCGTAGCGCCGTCACTTCCGGTAGTCCTTTTACCGTGTTTGTCTTCTCGGCCACTTTTTGATTATTCTCTCGTTTGACTTCGTTAACAAACGCATTCGTATCGTCGTTCAATTTCTCTGAAAGACCAACCATGAGGAATGGATCAAAAATTTAGAAATATTTAAAAAATGCGTCTCGTATTATTTGATGATTAATTACATATTGAAATAACGTTAGCGCAAATCAATAAGGATATAATTTCTAGATTCTTAATTTGCATACTCCAACGTTATCGTTAAATAAATATTAGCGTCAGAGACGAATGCACCTATCCAAGTACCGTGATCCTAACTTATCATAGTATAAACTTAGATAAGAAAAACATCGCGGCGGTGCAATTGAAGATCAAAAAGTTCATTGGAGTTAATAATTAAAAACTTGGCACTTTTACCACATGACGGTACATGACAAAACAAACAAATATCAAGGATATAACCTGCTTTATAATTTCTTCAAACATATAATCAGTAAATTAAATTCATTTCTTCAATACCTGCTTAAATAAAGAGGGAAAGAGAGACGCAAAAATAATCTTGAAAAGTGCGAAATAAAAATGTGTGATTGTCCACAACGCTTGGCAAATGATAAAATCGTTGGGAAAATCGACCCAGATGTCGTAACCCTTTTCTCGAAATGTTTCGCACCGTATCGTCCCGGAAAGGATATCCTCGAACATAAGATTCCCTCCGAGCCGAATGGCATGCCGATCGATTCCAATCTAATAGCAGTGCAATCTAATAGCAGTGATACGACATGCGATTGTGCGAAAAAATCGTTGTCGAGTCTGGAATCCTCTAGCGACTCCTCTAGCTCCTCTAGCTCCTCTAACTCCTCTAACTCCTCTAACTCCTCTAACTCCTCTAACTCCTCTAGCTCCTCTAGCTCCTCTAGCAGATCGGTACGATATCGACAAAGAAATATCTTCCATAAATTAAACGTAACAACTGTAAATTATTAATTTTGTTTCGCAAGTAAATAATTGTTTTGAAAAAATGTGCAGTATATATTTATTTATCCAACGGATTACTCTGGCGAAGAAGAGAGTTTCCAATTGCCAGCGATTTGCTTCGACAGCGACAAAGTTGAAAAGATTGTCGAGAAAGAACCGCTAGTCGAGTGCACCCTGGCCATAATAAAGCCAGAAGCGATAGTCTACAAAACGGAGATCGAGCGTCGAATATACACGGAAGGTTTCGAGATTTGTCAGAGGCGTTGGCTTCAGCTTACACCCGAACAGGTTTCACAATTCTATAACGATCACTTCGGCGAACTGAGTTTCCCTCATCTGGTGGCGTACATGTCCTCGGGACCCATCATAGTGTTCGTGTTGGCGAAGCAGAACGCCGTGGAAGAATGGAAGAGGATCATGGGACCAGCCACGGTATTCTGCAGAATATATAAGAAAAATCGAATGAAATGTACTTTAGCGACGCATTTCTCCTCATCGACTTTGTACAAAATTCATTCAAATATTGTTTCAGGTAACTGAAGCGCGTTTATATTTTCCCGACAGCATCAGGGCGAGATACGGTCGCAAAGGGGATAGATTTAAGAACGCTGTGCACGGCAGCTGCAGTCGCGAGCAGGCCGAGAAGGAGATCCACTTTTTCTTTCCCGAATGTAAGAATTATTCTTTCACTTTATTGTCTTTTGACTTTCTTAATTTTTTAAATACTTTTAATAGCATTGTTTTGATACTGAATTGGAATTTTTCTTTTCTTTCAGTCATAACCGAGCCGTTATTAAAGAACGAGATGGCTGAAGACTTTTTATGGGAGAACATTAACCCGATTCTCGCCAAAGGTTTAACCTTGGTAAAGTAATCTCTCCAAATAAATATTAAATTATTTGAATAATTAATTCTATACGAATTCCGTTTTACAGTGTTGCAAACAGAGACCGGCCGATCCTGTATTGTGGTTGGCGCACTGGCTGATCCTGAACAACCCTAATAAACCTAAACTACCGGAGAATCTCGCTTTAATTCCTACATAATGTTATTCAAAATTCATCTCGTGTGTTATTCATTTAATTCTACACTTTAATATGATAAGAAAATTGCCGCCTCACCCACTGAATCTATTTCCTTTGAAGCTTCTTGTCGACGACATGATGGCATCCTTTTTAATCTCTTCTCCTTTCCGGTTTGCGGATTGTACCTCCAAATATAAAATAAAAAATTGCAAAATGCTGTCGAATATAAAATTCTTCTTGAGCCCCATTTTATTTATATAAAAATTTAAAAAGAATGCTAGAGGAAC
This sequence comes from Cataglyphis cursor, assembly GCA_039654345.1. Taxonomy (NCBI): domain Eukaryota; kingdom Metazoa; phylum Arthropoda; class Insecta; order Hymenoptera; family Formicidae; genus Cataglyphis; species Cataglyphis cursor. The sequence continues at coordinate 1,598,568 of JBCEZX010000106.1, forward strand.
TCATAAAAATTTTCGACTGCATTCTCCTTAACATTTCAAACATTAAATATTTATTTAGCATGATATACAAGAAAGCTTATCACATCAAAAAAAAAAAAAAAAAAAAAAAAAAAAAAAAAAAAAAAAAAAAAAAAAAAAAAAAAAAAACTAGTGTTAAAATAATACAAAAACACAAAAAGAGAATACAAGTAAAAAAAATAATAAAAATAATTTAAATTGAATAATTTGAATTAAATATACAAATAAACATTAAATTTGCGATAAGACGTGATGATTGATGTGAAATTTATTTTTTATTTCAAAAAAATAATTACCTGGATTCCACCAAATGTTGAACGATATCGACAATCGGTGGCTTCTTCTCAATTAATACAGAATCGTCACGTTCGGCATTCGCGTTTCTCTCATCGATTTTCGCATCGTCCGTTCTCCGCCAATCTTTCCGCTTTTCCGCAATCGTCCGTTCCTCGGGTTTCGAATAATTATCGTTCGCGTTCCAATCTTTCGTCAATACACGCGACGCATCATCGATACTTTGCGTACCGTTCGCGACACATCGCACTCCATTCCGCCACGGCTCCGCCGCTCTATCGATCTCAAAACGCACTCGTACCGCCGCTGTACCGTTCACATCGTCGAAACCGTTGCGGCTAATTTCCTGCGAGTCGTTGATTAATCCATTGTCGACCTCGCTCGCCTTGTCGTCGTCGGTTTTTTGCTTGCGATCTCGAAATTTTTCTCTGAACGGAATCGAAGACGGAGATTCGTCAGTCGCGTTGATGGGCGATCTTCGAAATGTAACGAGAAACATTGGAATTATTGAGCAATCTATGTATAAAATTAAGAAGACGACAGTTTATATTATTTTATATTATTTAATTATTTAATATACACCGCGTGTCTCTGACAATTTAAAAAAAAGAGAGCGCATTAGATATTAGGAACAGTTTAAAGTACAATAAAAATTATCGTGTTCACCAAATAAATTTATTATCGAGTCTCTCGAAGCTTCTTTTTGATTGAGTTTCAAGCTACGAAATCTCGCTAACAAACATGGCTTCAAGTTTGTCCAGATGCCAATTCATTAGCACGTTAATGAGTCGGCAAAGGTCAAGGAATACCTTCGCGAATACCGAGAATTCAGCCAGATCGGATCGATCAGCGTCGATTCTTCGGACTTGGCGGGATTGATGTGACTCGAGACGCTACCGGGCTTGTACCAGGGCGATGGTGTCCTGATGACGGATCTGCTTAAGGTCGACCACTCTAGATTGGCATCCTCATCTTGTTCGGAGGGTAGGATGGACAGAGAGACGCCACGTCGCTCGGCCAATCCGACCGGATCGACACTGGCCACCTTCACATCCCAAGGATCGACGATGGACACCAGCACTTTCTGCGTCGCAGAACAGAGATAGGATGATGATCAGAGAGGACTGATGAGTGTAGCGCGGGAGTGGAGCGGAACGCGGGTGAATGACGATCGTTGAAACCGTATGTGGGAGTGGACTCGTTAAGTCTCGTTAAAGTTATCCGCGGTGAACGCGTTCTCTCTCTCTCTCTCTCTCTCTCTCTCTCTCTCTCTCTCTCTCTCTTTGTCTCTGTCCAATTCTGATTGAGATGAGGCAGCCTCTCTCAACTATAAAGCGCATCGCGGAGAAGCACTAATGTAAGAAATTTGACAATTTTTCTGAGCAATTTTTGAAATAAAAAGGTCCAACTTTTTAATGAGATTATAATAGCAAATCGGTCTTTTACGACTGAGCATGAATCACATTTACAGGGAACATAATTTTACTCTTAAACAAGTACTTTAACGCTTTTAGTCATCGGCTTTTAGTCATCGTTTACATCGAATAGACGAGATGGATCACGTGGAATGGATTTGACAGTTCCATTCGTCTTCATTGCATAATCAGTATAATCCATAACTTAGTAATTGTTTATGTGATGCTTATGTCACGAAGAGAAAAACTGGTTACAGAATATGAAATATTATCCATCAAGCGTTACGGAACAGAATAGTTTTTGCATCGGCTTTTTTAATTTTCGCTCTTTTGAATGTTCGCGATTCGTTCATGTTATGGGAAATTATCGTTTTCCTTGAAATAAATATTTAAATCAGGGATTTTAAAACCAATCCAATTTCAATTGAAAACGTAAAAGAATCGCATTTCTTGATATATTTTCCTTGATGATTAAAATTTTTTAACGTAGGGCATTCGGGGAATCGTGAGATCTTGTAACGATTCAGGTAATGAGTGCTCGAAGATAATAACGTGACATTAGATTTACATAAACAATAAACATATAATCAAATACGTTGGGCTATGCATTAAATAATTTTTATTTCTCACTTTGTGCAACAAGAAAATAACACATCTCCATTTTGACATTTTCTGTGCTAAAGAAATATATATTTTCTAATAAAACAAACAGAATTCGATTATAACTAGAAATGTTAAGAATAAATAAAAGATAAAAAGTAATTTTTATGACTATAATTTTTCTTTATAATGAAATAATATCTTTGATTAAAAATAGACAAAGCAGATAGACAATTAATTCATTTATATTTAAAGAATTGCAATTAGAAGACAGGTATTATATTGCCTTGTATAATTGAGAACATTTAAATAATTAGATAATTTCTATCTAAAGTTAGAAAGAGACTGTAACATAAATATTTTTCAACATTGATTGCCGATCTTTTTATAGTCGCTATCTTGACACACGTTATCGATAAGACGAGTGCATTTTTTAAAAGATTCAGAAAAGATTTTAATCTTTTGTAAGCATCCTGCTTCGTTAAAACAGCACAACATCCGCAAATATTAGAAATTATAATTTGTTTTTATATATTTTTATATATATAATATTTTATGTTTTTTATATATTTTTTATATATTTTTTATATATTTTTTATATATTTGTTTTTATTATAGTTTTGCATATTTAAGAAATTTTTACGGATATTGCTAATAATTTTATAAGAATGTGATTTATCACAAAAAAATCGTGAAAGTTATTACAACAGCATTTCTGACAATTCATTGAGATACACAAGTATTATAAAAAACTACCACTTATTATAAAAAATATAGTTATAAGAGATATTATTTAAATAAGAAAAATTAAAAATTCTCGACTTTTACGTAATCTGTCATTAGAATTTTGTTATTTCAAGCAATTTAATGTAATTAGACAAAATCCGAATCTCCACAGACGATTGGATTTGAACGGCTACCTTTTCACTACCCATCCTTCTTCTCTTCCTCTTAATACGATCCATCTCTTCTTCAAGATTTAAGGAATTCGAGCCTCGCGGCGATTAAATTAAATACGCGATACACCGATAATAGTCTCCACGGATTGTTCCACCTTCTGGGACAGGTGATTTTGAACTGATCTGCCGTTCCGTATATCGGCGGCCACTTAGCGATATCTTCTTAGACCTTCTTGCATGTGTATCGGTATCACGTCATTACATACGAGGCCGCGAGCGTGTATACACTCGTTTGCGAAGATCTACATTATGTATTGTAAAAGTGTGCCCACCTTGTACACTCACACGAGCACGATAACCTGCGGTAATCTGTGACATACCGCCGCAAATACACACGCACGACCCATCTTGCCTTTATTTATGTTTACATAGTTTACGATGGAGGAGGCAGGAGGAAGGATTTTAATTCGCGCGCGCGAGATAATAATGCAATTATTCGTTACCTACGAATGAAACTCATCACCCGTTTATCCTTCGTGAATTTCAATCCTCTTACAAGGCATTCGCGCACTCGGCAATAAAACTCTTCATCGCCTTCGATCAATTATTTCCTTATCCATTTTCGCATTCGAGAATATACGGGAAATTAATTAGACACGATCGGTCTTTTTCATTCGACGATTTTTTTTTCTATTTTGCGGTAAAAATAATTTTCAAGATTTTTTGCAAGATTTTACGTGCTGGAGAGAGTGACTGGGAAAGCAACGGCTTCCTATTCTGCATAGAAAATCTCGGTATTATCTGTTTGAGTGTGTTCAGTGACCTACGTCACTGAATTCATTTTAGATTATTACAGTACGTTATGGAATAGATTTTAGATTACCGCGTTACGTAATAACAATTGTATACTGTTACAGATATATGTCGACCGCAAATTCTCTTATATACGTATATGTATTCGTTGTTAGAATTGCGGATTATCTATATCGCGCAATTTTATTATCGCAAAGTGATGCGTTAATGATAGGCAGGATGTAACCTATTAAAAAGGTCAATAACAAGAATTTCATTTCTTTCGTTCTTTTTTTTTTTATTTTTCATTTCTCAATAAGGTTCATAAAGAAATCGAATAATATCTCTCGCTAATTTAAAATACTATTGTAGTTTTACAGCAAAATTACGCGAACTGATGTTATACGATAAATTGGAGCATTTGTTATTACGTACTACGATTATACAGAATATTTTAATTATAACGCCTAAAGTGTGTGTGTTAACCGTAATGATATGGTCTTGTAATAACAATAAATTATACTATCTAATTTCTTTCGTCATTCTACGTTCGACGAACTCGCTAGCTCGTTAATTAACGATGCAAATAATTAAACAAATTATACACTATAAATAAGCTGCCTCAATTTAAATTTATCGATTTCCCTGTAAGAAACGCATTTCGACAAAATGCAACGGACGCGAAATAAAAAGAGATTTCCATTAAGCATCTTTTTAAAACGAAAGAAAATCTTTAACAGGCAAATCTTTAACGCGATAAAATCGTGCCATAAGAAAAAATGGTGGTAATTAAAATAAATACTGCAAGGAATAAAGATGACAGTTTTCAGACAAAACTGCGAAATCATTATCATTAATTCCGACTAATCTTCAGATCTTTCGCGTCAGAGTTGAATCTACCTGGACGTATCCTCCGCACGATTTTTCGAAAAATATTTACTACCAATCAACTATGTTATATACGCGATCATCATTTCTCTCCTCATAATTATTATTGCCATTCTCCAGACGGATGGCTATTCCCGACATCACGGACTTCTCTTCTCAAATTAATTATCACTTCACTTCGATCAATGCAAGCTTGCACCGCGAAAAGGTCTCATGTATATCTCGAATCTTTCACTGGTAATATAAAATAACCCTCAATGAGACCCTCGGCTTTCTCAGACTTCAATAATATATATCAGAAAATGATAGATCAGATAAATTCTGAGATGTAGATGTTAAGAGATCATCCGAAGGTTCATTCGGTTAATTTTAATTATCAATAATAATTTCACACGCACGTATTGCTACCTACGACTCGCTCATCATCTTACAATTCTTTAACAGACAGACTCTCCCTCTCTCTCTCTCTCTCTTTCTCTTGACGAATCAATGAAAACCATTATTGTAATTGTCTCGTTCGTTTGAGTGAATACACGATTGATGGGTTTTGTATTCACTGGGATATTTGCGTGTTCGATTATAATTATGTTCTTATATTATGCTCTATATTTCTATCATATCATTAACAGTATCATAACTATACTACCCTCGCGAGCGCATAT
>JBCEZX010000106.1:1604158-1621894 GCA_039654345.1 Cataglyphis cursor
TATATATATAATTTTTTTATCATACACACATCTCTCGTCATTCGAATTTTTTTACACATGCATTTTCCATTCGTTGCACGCTCGCCGTGAATAAAGTTTAAAAACATTAACGATAATAATATATCTACATATCTTTCTATATTTATATATCATTTGCTGAGACTGCTTGCACACTCAAGTAAGCGAACAAGTGGATTTTTAAGCATCGCGAGAAGACAGAGTGTGTATGTAGGAACGAAACCTTGTGCATCAGACAATCAAACGTCACAGCATGAAAATGATGATGTATGTGTATGCGTGTGTATGCAAGAGTACTCGCTCCAAATGTTCGCTTTCTATTGTGAATCCGCGTCTATTGTGAATGGATCACGGCAGGTGATCTTGCCAAATCACCATCGCACGCAGAACAGTGTAAATGTCGCTAAAACATTATCTTTATACTTGTTTCTTGCTGTTATTATCAGTGTATCTCTCTTAACATTATTAATGAGTATTATTTTTCCTTCGAATACTAATGGAGGAAACAATCGTGCCATCCGACTGTTATATACATTGCTGTCCCGAGTTTTTATATCATTTTCCTCCTCCTCTATTAAATCCCGCACATGCGATATATATATATATATATATATATATATATATATATACATATATATGTGTGTGTGTGTATGTATGTATGTGTGTCCGGATGACGTGCACTAGCGTCGCATTTTCTATCTTTGTAAATTTGATGACGAGAAGGAAAAGGGAGGGAGTAGCCCGATAAAGTTTTACCCGAGAGAGAAGAATAGTCTCTTATTACAAGCCGCACATGATTGTGATTTGCACGCACGCAGTTTTACGTAATAATCGAGTCGCGGGACGAGAGGGACTCGGTTATTAATATCTCGTCGATACGATACGTTCATTAATTTTATTGAAACAACCGAGTTTCTTCCTCAGAAAAAAGTATATTTTTAACATTGATATTTACAATTTCTCTTCTCTATCTTTCATTAACGCTAATACCCTATATATATTAATGAATTAATAAAATGTGTAGAGGACCGATTGATCGATTCGTTAAACGTAGATTGCGTGTGCATTAAGAAAATCCTTGTTACACAGGATAGTTTAAAGGATAAGATAAGAGAAAGAGAATCTCTTTCAATTTCGTGCGTATAACGCTATTGTCAATGAGCCTATAATGTGTGATATGTATTTCTTCTTTCAAAAACTTTCAAAACTCATCCTCTTAATCGCAAAAAAATATCAACAAAAAAGCTTATCGCAACGATGAATCGGATTATATTGAGATTGACTTTCTAAAAATCACCTTTACAAATGTACTCGATTTAAACTATCCTGCGTAACGAATTGACAGAAACTCGTACATACGAAATTATGAAATATTGCACATTAGAAAATGCGCATCTCGAACACGCTCACACGCAGATCCAAAACGGAAGGAGAGTTTCAGGTTTTTATTAGGCGAGCAAGGAGGAACGTTTATGTATATATGTATAGTTCGATCGATGATCGAGAATTGCGCGCTATATATATGTAACAACTTATAGGCCAAAGGGATGGGTGGTTTTATTTTTTTTTTTCTTTTTTTCTAGGCGGGCGATCGTATCTGCCCGTGATATAATAGTCTACGTTACTGTACACTAACGTACTTTTTTTATTCTCTTGCGTGTCCTCGCGCGTGCAATTTCGTCCTTCGTAAAAGAAAGAAGAAACGGCACGTATCTTGTCGCGACGAAAACAAAAGAGCTCGAACTGTATTTATAAAAATTAGATTTATAATTATCCCACGTCGTGTCGAGAGAAAGCTACGCCAGATCACGGTCGAGCATGGCGTAAATTCATTCATCGCATTCTGTTCTCAAACAGAATATAATTCCTATCTATGAATGTCTCGTATATATCGAATGTATGTTAATTTCATTCCGGTATCAGTTTCACCGGGATGGGTATTTACATTTAAACGCGTGTTTTCCCGATAATAACGTAAGCGAGCAAACGCTCCCTCCCGATCAGCAGCATCCGTAATAATGAAGCCAACAGATGGAATAATCTGATATGCTAAAAGTACACGCACTAACGCCGACTCGGTCTACAAGATCGCTAAATCTCCTAAAATGAAAAATTTCGGAGAGAGGCGAATGCGCTGGGAAAAACACCGCCAATCAATTACGCACCGATTGCCTCTTAGCGTCGAGCATTACGTCATTCCCCTGGGTCATCCCATTTAGCCTCCTCGGCTATTCGATCGAAGCAGTCCGAGAGGAACGTATACTGCAAGCACAAGAAAGACGAGAAAAGTATGGATAATATTTGGAAATATTTCGCGAATATATCGAGGATATTATTAAGAAAGTAACGCTCGTGACTCACGTAAGGTGTGAAGACTTTGAGCCAGCGCGGCGGACGATTGTCCTGGCGCGTATATTGGAAGCAGAACGCCATCCCATCCTCGTCCACCTCCCATCGGGCAATGGTGCTCCATTGAAACTCCACCACCTGCGACTCAAGAGTACCGTCCTCCTTCGCGGCGTGAAGCTTGAAAGCGGCCGTTCCTACTGCCGGTATCACGTGGCCCTCCTTCCTCGAGTCGCACGCGCAATGCGGGAAAACGATGTCCCCGTAACCGCTGAGTTCCCTTGCCAGTTTCAAATACTGCGACATAAAAATCTAACGTGAAAAATCGAAGAATTGAACTTATTTGCGTTTTCGAAAGCTTAGCTCGCGAGAAGATCCTCATTTTGAACTGTCAATTACTCAGATATCAGTGGCGTCTGAATAATTTCACGAAGGATAGTCGAGACATCTTGTATAAACAATTTCTTCCGCCATTGAACAGACCTCGTGCTTTCTGGACGCATCCTGTAGAGCCTTCAATTGATACAATCGTTCGCCCGCGGTGATGTGACCCCTGTTCACCTCGTCGATCGTCTGCCAGAATATCCAAGTCAACGCGTGCTCGCTCAGAGGTCTATTCACATTGAAAAGCCACCTCCTTATCGCTAGACACGTCGCACTGGCGGTCGAATAATTCTGAATGTATAATGTATGCGGGTGTTCGTGGGGTTGCAGCTTCCGCTCTGGAACACAATAAAATTACAAAGAGACTCTCGATATCTTTCATTCAAAGACGTACAATCATTTCGAGCGATCATCCTCAACGTACCAAAATTGTACTCGACGATCTCGAACAGGTAAAAGTACTTGGCCGTCTCCGCGTCTAAGCCGACTCGAGAACAAACCGCATCGTAGACGTCCTTCACCGACGCCGCTTTCGGGACCGTCACGGTGACGACTTCCCGATCCGGCAGTAGAACCTTGAGATCGACCGCCGGTCCCTGATCCCCGTCCTCCTCCAATCGATCGGTCAGGAACTCCTGCATCGCGTCGCTCTCGGCTATCACCCGCACCGCACACACCTTCTCCAAATACTGTTCGAGGCCGCGTCTTCTCGCATCGAGCTGTTGCTCGCTCAATCTGCAAAATGCGAAGTCTTGATGATTCATGATCCTACGAGAAGAATGTCTCTACAATTGAATAATTTCGCGGAGAGGCTCGAATCATCATCGGCATCTGAATCGGCCTGTTTGCACTGAGTGATACTATCGTATAATTCGAGAATATTTACTGGAACGGCCATTTTCCTGGTAGCTTCGGGAAATTGAAGCCTATGAATTCCTTCTTCAATGCCATGTGCAACGCGGCGAATTCCCGATATCGACGCGAGCACAAGTGCCTGCCGGCCATATGGACGTTGAAGACTACGTAACGCTCGTGTTTTCTCTCGCGAACGTGATAATCGGGCACGCTGATAGGCAAGGATCGCTTCTCGCTGTAATCCACCGATGCATAACTGAAGAAGAGACGTGAAGATGCATTTAATATTTCATAAATATTCATATTTTTAACAATATATATTTTCTATTCTTAAAATTATACTTAATATATATATATATATTTTTTTTTAATATATCCAGTTATTAAAAATTAATATTTATTAAATAAAATTTAATAAATATTAATTTTCTTGATTTTAAATTTTTAAATAATTAATATGCATTAATATTTAATAATAAAATGTGTGCGTGTACATTTTAAACAAACATAATTTAGATAAATAAATTATTAAAATCAAGGTTATTGTAACACTTTAAGAATCTTATCGATGAGATATCTCTCGATAATCACTCGATTACGATTCATGGAAAGAGATACACGATAATTTAATACAAACGATTGCGTAAACTAAATGCAAAATCTGAATAACGTATCGCATATACCTCAAATCCTCGCAGGGCTCTAGCCTCTCCGCTTCCTGCGGCGTCACGGAGATAACGGTCAAGGTAAGAACATCGCCACCCGATTTGATAAGATCCACCACCTGTTTGTGAGTGGCGCCTTCGACGTTGACGTTATTCCTGCAAGCAGAAAGGACACAGGATTTTTGCATCGTCACAATTATCGCCTCCCTCCCTCCCACCCTCCCCCTCGTATTGTCGATCTATAATTCGAAAAACTGACTTTAATTGCGACTGCGGCACGCCGATCGGATTCCATCCTCTGCGATTCTCGATCCACTCGCATTGCAACGCGGATATGTAACACGTCAACATATTTGCGCGGGGATCTTATCGGCGCGCGTATCAATCTGTAGTCTAAATAACAGGCGGGCGCGACGATTCGCGCCAACTGTTACCGTTTCCACGGACGATCGATCGAGAGCGGGACGGGAAGGGGGAGGATTTGCAAAACGGAAAAAGTCGCGCGACGATCCTTCGGCTCTCGACACATCCGGTTATCCGGATTTGGCTCGCGACGACGCGGACGGAGAGGCCTTCGACGAGTCCGGTCGCGGCCCCCGATCGTTCATTACTCGGCCAATCGAAAGGGAATAGAATACCGTACGCGGTCTCGCCTACTTTTTCTTTTCTTTTGCGGCACGTTTCGAATTCCGACAGTGAAAGGACACGGCCCGGTGATTGGCCCGGAGCACGGAGGCACGACACTCACGACACGGAGGTCGGCACGAATGTCGCCTACCTCGCGGATTTTCGCGTCTGCATGTGCGAAAAGACGCGTCGCGCACTTTATACCCGGTTTCCTTATCGCGTGCATGTACCGGATAGACGTAAAAAATCATATCATAAATTATATCTGTTTTCTAGACGATAGAGGCACCAAAGTCGTCGATCGACTGTCATATCGCATGTGTAATTTAAAATCAAATCCTATTAAGTGCGTGTAATTTTATATTGTTTTCCTTTTTAATTATTTTTGCTGAATATTGTGGAGGAGATGAGGTCAGAGTTCAATTGCATCGTTGCGCAAAAATGAGAATGAATGGCCGATTTTAACGTTCGGCGCTGAAATCAGTTACGTCAAAGCGGTGGCGGAGACGCGAAATGCGTTGCACTCGCTAAATGCAAACTTTCCATCTCCGTGCTGTCTACATCAGAGGCGTTATCAGCGTTGATATAATAGAGCTTACAGAATTATTTCGTCATCTAATAAAATTAGATCGGCAGATGAGGGGCGGATCGGCCAATAAACGGCACCGCGTCTACGCTGTAATCTGTTAGAAGAAGATAATGCGCTTTGCATGAGCGAGATTCGCGAGCCAGTAATATTACAAATGACTGAAATAATTTAAACGAGAGAGAAAAGGGGTTGAGAGAGAAAGAGAGATAGAAGAAGAATACGCAGTACGTATCGTTTCCTTTCTTCGAAATTCTCATTCATAAGGTACGGTCGAATCCGCTAATTAGGTCTAATTAGAGTAACAAAGGATAGAGAACTTATAATGAATCGTACCTACGTTAATGGGACCCTTAATGATCAACGCAACTCTGAGAGAATGACTGTTCATTTTATCGGACGCAATAGCGGCTCCTTTTATGTAAGATTCACACTTATTGTTGCTCGTTAAACCTTCGCCTCCACGCTATCTTAGCTCCAACACTTTACCTAATTTAATTTATAATTCTCGAATATGCGTGTGAGATTATGTTCCCTATTTGTACTGCCAAAGAAAACTTCATTGACAAATATTTATTTTTATTTAACTTCATTGACGAAAGAGAAAACATGTTTCATCACAAATAAGCATAATATATGCATATAATAACTTTAGAAAGAATTGTAGAAACCATACAAAGAACAAGCCTTTTAAAAACATTAATATAAGTGTAACATAAGAAAGGAAGTCATACAGAATATGCATTGGTAAAAGAAAAAAAGCGTTTAACCCGCGACTGTCATTTTCTTACGCAAGCAATAAAGTTAGAAAGTTAACGAAACGCAGAGATACAAGAATTATATTGACAAATATCTCGAAGTGAAGAAGCGATAGTGTCGACATTTTAGCGAATGCTTTAAGAATCCGTTAAATCCGAACAGATGACATATCAAGTAGCGATCGGAACCGTAAAGCTAGCCGAGTGAAAGGCAAAGCAAAGGTCTTGATCAATCTCTCGCAGTGAGAAGGGGGAAAAAAATACATTAAAGTGTAAAATATTTACGAATTATAAAATGACGAATGTAATAAAATATTCAATGAATTAACATCCATGAAATGGATATTAGTAATCATCGAGGAATGTACTGATTCGCCTCGAATCTCTCATATCCCTGTGAAACGAGAGATTGTCGAGAGAACGAAACTGAAATCGACGGACGTCACGACTGTAGGACGGTCCTTGAACCGAGCGAGGAGGTTTATGGGAACCTTGGACCTGCGACTCGCACGCACATACAGTTGCAAGCAGACACCTCATCCCGGACACACCGTCACAAATAAATGCAGAGCCGTGTCTACCGCAAATGGGAGAGATGCTTGCGATAGTATCGATTGCATCAACATCGTCAGATTTTGTGATATCATTATTTTTTTATTTTTAAATCGTTTAATCTCCTCGACTTGTCTAATCATCAATCAATCTTTCATTATCAAAATAGATTAGTCATACCTTAAGTACAGAGTAGATTACTTATCGGAACGTCGATATCAAGATTCGATTTGTGTCATTCCTACAATAAACATCGCGTAAAAAATATATTTAAATTCATATTTATTTTAAATACGTGTTACTTTCAATTCTACGATCTTTATGGTGGCCGTGTGTAATATCACGAGACTCGAATTTGCCGGGAATAAGCCATCGTATAATATATATATATATATATGTATATCGTTAAATTCTCTCTATGTAGTAAATTCGACCAGGACAAAGCGACAATGTTTTAAGCAAATTAGCTTTTAATTAAACAGTTTGGAGAACACAATTACTGTGCACAAGGTACGGTGCCGGGTGGCTAATGATCAGCTATGCAAATCCAAGAGCACTAACGATCACACCGATGAAAATTGCGAATGCTCGAGCACGGCTTGTCAGTCAGATAGTTGGTTAGCTAACACAACAATTAATTTGCGACGATAAAGATATTTTACAGACAATCGTGGCGTTTATCATAAATAAATATCAACGATCTTCTCAAACGTTAAAACGAGAAATAACTTTGATAAATTTATTATCTGGCTAATTGTTTAAAAATGATAATAAGTGAGATTTGAAGATATATACACTTCGTGTATCTTCTCGATTGATTAATTTACGATAGAAATCGGTTCTAAGCTCGCAGAAGTGACAGATTTTGCATAATTTTGACAGAGGACATTATTTTTAATGCATTATGTAAACTTTATCATTTTTACATCAGAATTTTTGCGGAGTGTATACTTTTTGTTTCTCCCCTTTTTTTACAGGTTGAAATTTGTTCTGTCATTCTGCGTCTTAATAACAATTAGCGCGATTATTATTATTCCAATTATTTATTATTCCAATTATATGCGTGCTTAAAATTTATGTATGATGTACTATTAAATCTTTATTTCGCTTCCACAAAATCTTGTCAATGCAACTTACTACGCAACATAGTAAAAATTTCGATCAGCTGATATCTGTCAGTTAACGCTGCGCACGATAAAACAATCGTTATTAGGTACTTAATCGATATAGTATGGGATTCTTATATCAAGAAAAACATAAAAGAGATAAACGACAGTCAAAGATGGATATCAATGGCCGTCCTACAGGACCTTGGGCTATTAGAACGCAATGACTGAATCCTGAACAACCTCGAGGATCGTCGACAATAGAATCAACAATTGCGAGTAATCCTCTATGTGAATATAACTAGGGCAATTTCCATAACAGCTATTTCCATATAAATAAACGCGAACTTTGTATATACGTACAATTTTTAGTGGCGCTATTATTCCGATTCTTTACCGGAAAAAGCAAAGTTCAGATACATTCATTATCGTCGTATTTTGCAAGTCGATGACTTTTAGACACGCTTAACGGGGGCAACATGCACGGTCCGCGAATGTGCGTATGTTATCGAGAGTTTGGAAGAAAAATAAATGACATTAGTGTCGAAATTGTTGCTCGTAAACAAGGCTTTATATAGATTATATTCGTATTTAAAATTTCTTTAAATATTTTTCGTCAACCAATAAAACATCAATTAATGTTACATTAGAATCATATTAAGTTTTTCTTCGAAAATCTCGATAACACAGAATGAACACGTGCACGTCAGCATGTTAGCTCCTTCAAGAATGTCTAAATGCGGATGACTTGCACGGAAACAAGAAACGTCATAACACGTTGATTATCAGTAATAGAATAATAACAGTCAAATCAGTCTCCAATGATTTATAATTATTTGTTAGACAAAGAACGTGCAATTTAAATCTCGTTTTAGATCATTCATCTGTCAATCTACATCTTCTACTCAAGTCCTCCAAATCCTTTTATGTATCGTTCTTACTCTGCGAAACCAATCAAGGCCAAAGTCTCGCGTCTTGGCGTGTTTGCCATCCAATTACAAGAATGCCTCGTCAATTTTTGGCACAGCCCGAGACGATCAAAGATCGTTGCATCAAAATTAACACATTCGCGATCGAGACCTAAGCAAGAGGCCCTGACAAAAGAGCGTTCCCGAAGAAGGTACCCGAGGCTGACGTGAAAACGAGGTGGAATAAAACAAGGATTCTTCCACTTCCTACTCACACTTCCAGGATGCGATCGCCCTTGCGGACGCCGGCCTTCTCGGCGGCGCCTCGCGGCAAAACCGCGCTGACGTGCTGCAGCGGCGCGTACAGCTCGCCATTGATGCTCCGCAGCTGTCCACCCTCGCTGACCTGGCCGCGTACGTTGAACCCGAAGCCCGTCTCCGTCTTGTAGATGGTGACGCATCGCGGCCCCTGATTGATCGGGTCCTGGCGATCCTGGCTCGGCGGATGCTGCGGCACCCGCGTGGCGTTGTTGTTCACCATTGTCACGGTCGTCGCGTTCCTCGCACTGCCGTCCTGATTCGTGGCTGCCAAGCGGTGCACCTCCGACTCGCAATCCGCCATCTTGCACTCTGGCCGCCCATTCACGGCGACCGCTAATGCTACGCGTTGCTCTAGGAATGAATCCTCGAAGCGGCTATTCTCGTATCGAGGTATACGTGTCTCGATATCGAACATTTGGAGGCATCGTTGAACGATATCTCGATATATCGATTCAACAATCGATACCGGGATTTTGATACGTGAGACGGTGATGAAAAATAAGGGAAGCTAATTTGATTAGTGAGAAAGATCTCTTAATAGTACGTTAAATAGTAAATTAAAATAAAATTTTTTTTTTGGAGTAATTTTTTATGAATCTGTCATGTAAGTGATGGATCTGCTAAATCTGTCGAGATTTTTCAGAATTCCGAGAGAAATTATTTTGGTTCTGTAAAGAAGATTGAAAAAGAAATCATAATTATTCATTAAAATCTCTCAATTTTCTTCATTAAATAAAACAATTTCTCGCATTCATCGATAATATCGTACGAGGCTGAAAGGCGTGGTTGTAGGTGTCGTCTCGTACATAGAATCATTGTAAAACGTCACCTTGCCGCCTTTGATCTTTTGCGGTCATTGATCTTTGCCGCCTCTGTCGGTAGCGCAGCTGAGGCCGACAGATGGTCGGCCTGCTGTGAAAATATGTACTGGCAATTCTGGTTACCAAGAACGTGCTGCCATCAGCTACTCGAGTCTTCAATCCAACTGTGAATTATTCATCAACCGCGCGTGCAATGCAAGATTTAATTCATTTTTTATCATCTTTGCTGCACATCTATTTAAATAATAGAAACAGGTGACGACATAAGATGTTAATGAGATAGTAACAAGGTCTCGCCTCTTTGTCTCTTTAGAGCAAGATAAATGTATTATTAAAAATATTTATATAATCGAGCGGTATGGTCTTTTATTGTTGAAACAATTTTTATTTGTGTAAAGAATAATATAATAAATATCGAATGATTCATTATTAGATCACCGACAAGTTACTTTGTTCCGTTTTTGTTGAGCAAAGCATTACTCCATTATTTTTTAAAGCCAGATATTTATTTCAAATAGATTAATTTCTATTTGCAAAGTAAAGCAAATTTTATTTATTTTTTTAAAAAAATGTGAAAATCAATTTTTGTATGTATGTATATATATATATATATAATTTTTTTTTATCTACTTAGATCATAATTACTTCAAATATTCATTTATAAAATAAAATATAAATAATAATTTTACCATTTAATAAAATAATCTAAATATTTGTCGCGTAAATTCCATAAATAATGCAAAGCTTACAAGCAGTAGCAAGTGGTTTACATTAATTTCGATCGTACACGTACATCCGCGACATTTAATTCGCATCACGCAACGCGTATACTCATACGTTATAGTCATACTCAAACGTAAAAGATTTAATCTCTGTGTTTCTCTACATATTATCTTTTTTCTTTGTTCGTATGTAATTACCCTGCATAAAAACACATTATGAAATTACAAAGCAGATTTTGCGCGCGCTTCGCGTTTTAAAGATGATTACATCTTCATTCCTTGCGATACGTAACATACTTATGCTAATTTTCTATGTTTAAAAATTCTGAAAAAAAAATGGAAGGAAGAGATGGAGGAAAAAATGGTTCCTCTCTCAACGTTTTCGGTATATTTTTTGTGACAATTCTAGATATAAAAATAACAGTCGCCGCATTTTTCTTACAATATAATTAACATATTTTTCTTACAATATAATTAACATATTTCCAGTATAAAAACATTTTATCCCCCGCTTTTCTCTTGTATCCTTCTATTTAACATTTTGCCAGAAATTTCCGATACATCGCATGTTAATCGTCGATGTATTACATCCATAATATCAATTACTAATTAAGGTGCGCGAATTATCTTTATTATACTGCTTCAGTGTCGCAGCATCAGCGAAGTGAAGCGGAAAGATAAGTTATATCGCTCGGAGTCTCTTCAAACTGTAACAGCCAAAGTAACGTTAACGACATTATGACATTATATCCCTTAAGAGAGAATATTATTATGTACCGTGTATGTGTGTCTGCAATGGAAGTGGCATCGCATCAAGTGTAGAGGTGACATGAAAATTTGCTCGTACTTTATCTTTTACATGAAATACAGTTATAATGTAAAAAAGGTCGACGCGTTATGTCATTCGTGTACATTATACAAGCATATAATTGTTGCATAGAATTAGAAAGTTTTATCTACCTCGACGCGAAATTACAGTAAACAAATTTAATCAACCCACGTTTATTTTGCACCAAACTATTTTTTATTTATCAACTTTTCGAGAGAGAGAGAGAGAGAGAGAGAGAGAGAGAGAGAGAGAGAGACATGCTATAAAATATTTTCTCATTCGCGAAAAAAACTTTCTATTCTCTGTATAAAATAAATATATTTGAGTAAATATCTGATTTTTTCTCTCCACATCGCTATACTTGTCATTCTCCATTTACCAGCCCGTAAGCTGTCAAATTTCGACGAGAATGTTCGGACAAACTGAAAAAACAGTGAGTGAGAGATAACGCTATAAATGAGAGAGAGAGAGAGAGAGAGAGAGAGAGAGAGAGAGAGAGAGAGAGAGAGAGAGAGAGAGAGAGAGAGAGAGAGAGGAAGAGAATAGAGGAGGGAGGCAGGAGGGGATTGCATATTCGCGTAGAGGGAACCGACCGTGGCCTTTCACCTGCAGGAAATCCTATGATTGATGCCACATGGCACAATGTTACTGCTGCATTATATGCACGCGCACACATTGTATGCACTCCCCGATAACTACGGCGCGAATGCACACTGCAATAACTCGATATGTAAACCGACGTACGCGCTTTCCAGTGCGTCGTGATGAAGGGGTTAACGTTAAACGATGCACTTCGTCAACACATGGACAGTGGATAAACGTATAATAATACACATCCTAATGGAAGAAAATATATAATTGATCGAAGAAAGCGTTTTCACGTTTTTTTTCCTTTTTATTTTACGATATACTAATTTTTTTTTCTTTTTTTTTTTTTGAGCAAATTTATTCAGGCGCAAAAGTCCTCTGGAAACTAGACGCATTCTTGTGTGCGTGCGTATGTGTTTCTTTCTTAATTAAAAAGTTTAAATTATATTTCAACAGATATTTCAATAAATAAATTTTCTCAGCTACTTATTATCGCTCGTGCTACGAACTTTATGATTGCAGTGATGAAAGTAACAAGGAATTTCTTAATTAAAACAAATAATTTATTCCGACGCAAATATCTTATGATAATTTATATCCTCCAAGCACGCGGCAGAAAGTTGAATTTTAATTCTGTGTTTCTCTTGAATAGAACCGAAAAATATGCATTAATTGGACCACTGAAAAAAATACGAATTTAATTAAACACTTCGCCCTCTTCATCCTTAAACTGTCTTTAAATCGTACACGAATCGCAGGTACGAGAAAATTTCAGAAACACTCGAAGCGGAGATTGATTATAATCCAGTGTATTAAGTGAATTCCAATCAAAGTTGTAGTCTCGCGATAAATTAAAGGCAACACCGTTACATCCCTCATAGATAATTCTCGATGAGCGGAGTGTCGATATCGCACGGTTAATGACACACGCACGTTTGACATTTCGGGCCGACTCCGATCTGAGTCAGCTGGTCACTTTTGCGCTGCGACGAGGACGGGCGCGAGTCTCTCGACGGAAGGCGCGGGCGCGCCGAATTTCAAAGCATCTCGAATGTCTCCCTGTCTCACTCTCGCACACGTCCAGCTGCATCCGGAGCATCCGCCCACAGGTGCACACGTGACGCGCGCGGATGTATCCGCGCGACGACGCGGCGCGTCGCGACGCCGCGCGTCGCCACTGCTGCAGAACGGCCGTAGAGAAAGTCAGTCCCAACGTTGGCGCTGCAACAGACGTATAGGACGCGCCTCCTTGCAAAAGCCGCCCTTACTTCTCCCACCCTCCTCCGGTACCATCCGCGACATATTCTGATTATTAATCGCTCGGGGAATCTATACGAGAGAGAGAGAGAGAGAGAGAAAAATACAGCAAGATCAGCGCGGTTATCTCGCGCCCCGTTATCATTCCCGCGAGGGACAAGTATAAATATTTTTAAAGACAAGAAAGAAAGAGATTTGTTTAAACAGAGTGAGATTGATCCACCTCGATCGAGTGAAGTAATCAGAGGGGGTTACACCGGAGTGATCGACGACGAAGGAAGCGGGTCAGTGCACGCGGTGTCGTTTCTTCGTTTTTCGCGCGGGCCATCGTCAGTCCCGGTCCCCGCCCTTACCGGGTGACTCCATCAGTCCGATCTCCCGCCAGGACCCCGGAGGAGACGTTCCAAAGTGGCCGGGTGACGGCCCTTTTTCCCTGCTTGTCGCGGGTGCATCGTATATCCTTCTCCGCAGACGTCCCGGTCGCCAGCATGCTTTCGCCCTCGAGGATTTTCCCGCCGATTCTCGCCGTGGCGCTCGTCGTCTGCATCGGTGAGTGTGTTATGTCAGAATCGAGTCACCTTGACTTGAATAAATGTAATATAATATACGCGGTGAAGAAATCGAGAAATAGAGGACAATAGATAGCTTTTTTTATTTAGCGCGAGAAGGAGGCTCTACTGACCGTATAGAGCCGTGAGTGACAGTTGTGTGTTTCGCGGTGTTCGGGTGGGACGAAGCTTGATTCGAAACTGCGTGATGTGGATCTCTCCAGAAGGGGAGGAGGTCGTGAATTATGTGCGATCTAATATTTGAGCACTATAAACTGAATATTATAAACAATTTTAATCCTACGGATTAAAATGTTTGCATGAAGGTATTAATAGTTTTGTGGCGGTGTAAAAACAAAGAAATTTTCAGAAATAAAATCTCAACTTTTCAATCTTTTATTACAAAAAAAAAAAAAAAAAAAAAAAATTGCACGAGATAAGATTTAAAAAAATAAACTGCAAATGTATCAATAATAATTATTCCGTTGTAGGAAAGCAAGATCAGTCATATCATTTCGCAGAATCATCAAGATTGCTCAATTAGCAAGTAATTAGCGCGATTCTATTGCTCATGTTTCGTTCGCCGGAAATTATTGCGCTTTAATCATTTGATGTGCGTTTTTTTTTTCATATTTAATTATTTGCTTAAAATTGAATAAAATTGTTGCCAAGTTTTTTTTTCTTTTTTTTCTACGGGATTGCGAGATCAATAATGACTTTCTGAAGAATCATTAATTATCGCGAAAAACAACTGCACACGCTTCGCAAATAAATTAAATTTTTCTTAATTCAAGCTAAGAGATGGTCTCTTTCTTCATTATGTAATAATGGAAGTCTGTTTTAATTCAATTAATTAACGATCGAAGTGTCAGCAAAAAATATGTCTTTGCTCGCAATAAAAATAAAAAACTTCGTGCCCGGACATTTGCCGGTCCACTGAATAAATCGAAATTAAACGAAGTCGTATTACGGCGATTTCTTGTCACATGACATTTTAACGAGAAAAATGGCGACGGATCGTTAAGGAGATGTATTCAAGTACAGGATTGTCATGCTTCGCGACATTTATCGGAGTACCTCTCCGCTTTCTCGATAATGAGCGATCATTTCGTCGAATATTCACACTTTAATGAAATCAACGCACTGGACCAGAGATCGTGGCTAGTTAAATTTAGCATCTGTACTACATAAGCAAGAACCCGAGACGCTGCGGACATTAGCGAGAAACGGATGTTGAATTTACGCCACAGAGAATTGCGATTCCGCCTAACAACAGAATCGCTGAAAACATTTGATCAAATAAATATGTAATATTATCACAAATGTGTAAGAAATTTTCAAGTTTTCAAATAAGTACTTCTCGCTTGCAAAAGAATCGTCTTTCGAGTTTAATAGAGATATGATTCAAGCTTGCTTTTAATACTTTCTGTTTCCTCATAAAGAAAGCTTTGTTTTTGTAAAATTTTTTTTAATTTTGATGGCAATGTGTTCAGAATGTTCTAAAACGTCGAAGAATTACATTTTTACAAAATGTTTGTGTGTGTGTGTGTATGTGCACAAAAAGGACGTTGTTCTAACTTCCGTAAATTTTGATATGACGGGCTAAATTTGTTTATATGAATAGAATATCATTAAAGGTTGCATTGTACTTGCTTAGGATCGAAAAGATTTATTTTTTATAAAATTTTAAATTTAAAAAAAGGGTGTTGCAAATTTTGAGATATCGGTCCAAACATTTTCACATAAATAGAATATTATTAAAGAATGTCTAGTATTAAATTTAATGAGAATTGATAAAAGGCTTTATTTGATATAAAATTTTGAATTTTTCAATAAATGTCTGTGCACGCTCCAACTTTCACAAATTTTAAAATATCGGGCTAAATAATTTTACATGAATAGAATATCATTAAAGGATAGTTGGTTTTAAATTCGATGAAAATTGGTGAAAGGGTTCATTTTTTATGAAATTTTGAATTTTTCTAAAAAAAAGATATGGTTGCTCTAACATCTGCAAATTTTGATATATCGGACTAAATATTTTTATATGAAACATTTTTACTGATATTATAAGTTTTTAATTTGCACAATTTTTTACTTGTTTTATATGTTTTTTGAATGAGATCGCTGTCGAATATAAACGTAGAAATTATATTTTAAAATGTACTCGATTTCTTAAGAAATATGTATTCTCATATTTCTCATTCTCTCGATCGACCTATCTTCTCATAAGAGGATTATGCGCACACACTTAAGTGCATATCGATGCTTTTACGCGGATAATAGGTCTGACGAAATTAATATATTTCGGAAAGAACACACTTTGTATACATGCAGTGTCTATCGATTCAATTCCCCATTAATAGCATAATCTTGTCTGGACAAAAGATTTTTCTCCGCTAATATTACATCCGCTTGCTACATCTGAAATCCAATGATAATATATACATCGCGGATTAATACGATTATATCGGTTATATTAGATTAGATCGCAAGAAAAATCAGAAGTTTTTTGGAATTAGATAGAACGCTGCGTTGTAATTTCTTCGGTCAGTGTAAATTAGATCTGTTTTCGCCGAGCTTCCGAAGAAGAAGCGATATCAGACCGAGATTTCAGATCAATCAATGGTAAAATATAAATCGAATCCACGGTGATGAGATTTTTCTGCCAAAGAACCTTTACGCAAGCGTTAGTAAAAAATTTAATTTGAATTAAATTATAGTTAAAAGATTTTGTTTTAAACAATATGTTTAACGGTATAAATAAAAATGACCTAAAATAACGTGTGCTGTCAATCATCATGATTGAAGCTAATATGTTCGTCTTTCCACGCGGAGGCAATCACGTAATGGACGTAAGTGCCTTTTTTCACGGGTATATTATCTAATATTGCGATGAATATATGGAATCGCGCGAGCGTCCCGTTCTCGACGAAGCGGGCCCTGGAGCTCTCTTCATTCGACGGTAAAACACGATACGGCGTCATAAATATACAAGAGATGCGCAACCGCGTTAGCCTTTATCGCTTTATTACTTGGAGCGTCCGCCCGCGAAGGATTACAAAACGAGGGCCGGATAAATCTGAGCGTAATCCTCGCCCG
Source organism: Cataglyphis cursor (assembly GCA_039654345.1). Lineage (NCBI taxonomy): Eukaryota > Metazoa > Arthropoda > Insecta > Hymenoptera > Formicidae > Cataglyphis > Cataglyphis cursor. The sequence continues at coordinate 1,621,152 of JBCEZX010000106.1, forward strand.
CCAGCGAACATAATCGGAAGATACTCCCCTATCATCGTGAATACAATTGTTTGTTTTTCGCAGGGATTTGTATTTAGATGAGATAATTCGTACCAGCGTGTATCTTCTATCGAAGCGAAATAATTAGATGCGGTCTACAATTTCGTGACGAAAAATGCGGGATAGCAATCTATTTATAATTTCGTATGATATGTGTAGAAAAAATAAAAAACAAGAAAAAAATTGTGCAAATTAGAAACTTGCACATTGTTTTTTCATAATTTTATTTTTTTCCCTTTATAATATCAGTAATCTTTTTTTAGAAAAATTCAAAATTTCGTAAAAAATGAACTCTTTCACTAATTCTCATTAAATTCTATACCAACTATCCTTTAATGATTCTATTTATGTAAAAATATTTAGCCCGATATATCAAAATTTGTGGAAGTTGGAGCGTGCAGACATTTATTGGAAGTTCAAAATTTCATAAAAAATAAATTCTTTCATCAATTCTGATCAAATTCAATACCAATCATTCTTTAATGATATTCTATTCGTGTGAAAATATTTAAACTGATCTCAAAATTTGCGGAAGTTAGAGCAACCACGTCCTTTTTGTGCACATACACACACATGTTTTTTCGACGTTTTAGAACATTCTGAACACATTGGCACCAATGATTAAAATAAAAATTTTTTACAAAAACAAAGTTTCCTTCATGAGGAAGCAAAACGAATTCGAAAATGTTCTTGTGCATATATAT
>JBCEZX010000106.1:1718599-1776884 GCA_039654345.1 Cataglyphis cursor
TATATATATATGTGTGTGTGTGTGTGTGTGTGTGTGTGTGTGTGTGTGTGTGTGTGTGTGTGTGTGTGTGTGTGTGTTTTCTAATAAATTTCATTCATGAGAACAGAGAACCACTTAAATTTCAAGTGTACATTTAAAAATATACTGAAAAAACTGAATAGCTTTCGTAAATATTTTTCGCTTGCATAATATATTTTCATTTCATAAATATGATATTTTCATTTTTTCATCACTAAAAATTACAATAAAGAATATGTATGCATATTCAATATTTTAGTAAAACACATTGAATATATAAACAGAGACGGATATATATTTATAATATATTTTAAACGCATAATTATCTCACAACTTGGCTTATATACTTACAATGTACTTATAAAAGCAAAATTATCAAAGAAAAAAATTTTTATTTAATTTTCTGAATCTCAATAAAACTCCAAGAAAATATCCTGATTTCTTCTAAGTACAAAAAAAAAATTCTCAAAATTCCAAGTATTCCATGTTTTTCCAAAAAGTAGATACCCTATTAATAAATTGAGACACTTACGTGCTGCCTTGGAAACGGCCTTAATTTCAGGTTCCAATGGTTTGATCTTCGTATCCGTCGCGCGTTTCATTGCTCTAGCCAAGGCTTGACAGGCCGACCAAAGGATCTGTGCATTTGATACATCTTTTTCCTCTTCCATTCGAGCTGAAACAGAAATATTTCTATTTTCGAGATTCTGATAAAAATTCTATGCGGTCGATTTAGTGAGAACCATAAAAAAATATCCCCTTGACTATCGTAAAAATTCAAATAATTATATTAACAAAACTTCAAAAGAAAAAAAAAAGCTCATGTGATGTTGATAATACCGAAAATCACACTCGCTTCTGTTCGTTAACATAATTTTGCATTTTTACGACCGTAAATAACCAGAAAAGATAAAGCGAGGAAAATAACTAACAAGATTTATATTCAAAGGTTATTATGCGCTAGAGATTTAAACATTGCCCGATAAAAATATGATATGAGAATACAATTTATTGCAACATGTATTGCTATTAAATTAATTTATGCTATAAAATGACGTCATCGCTATTAAACCGTTGTTGAATTGTAGCCCGTCGGGCATCTGTCAAAAAATTGTCCAAAAAAAAAAAAAAAAAAAAAAAAAAAACTATTGTCAGAGGAGAAATGTCGATTCGTAAAATTCAATTGTCTAATTTAATTTGCGCCGATGTTGCGAGAGGTTCCTCGATCATTCGCGAATCCTCCGGGATACCGTCGTCGTGACATGGCCAACATTTCGCGCATTTCCAGTGGCGCGGCCAAATTTTTCGATAACAATCGCGCTAAAATCCCGCCGGTTACGTTGCGTAACGAGATGAAGGCTCGACGAGAAAATTCTGCGTGTTATTATCCTGGAAAAGCCGTCCATTACGTGTATAATTCCATTTGAAAACAAACAATAAAACTTGGATGCAAACTGCGTAAATCACTCGCGTTATTTATCGAAACGTTGAAGCTGCTATAAAATTTATCATTTATTCATATTCGCATTTTATAATGTAACCATGTTTTATAAGCGCGCACAGACACATGTGCAGACACACATATGTGACCGGCACGCATTTACGAGAACAACTGGCGGTGGCGTCGAAATAAACAACGCGTAATAAACCAACTTCATCATCAATATCGCTCGGATTAAAAGTGCGTTTAGCGAGCGAGGAACATGGCGTCACAAATCATTGTAAATGTTCTCATGCAAATTCGGGTCGCGGAAATATTGTACGAATGTACATGCTGTGTCAATTAAATAATAATATTCCGAAATAATCTTCCGATTGCGCGTTTGTTTAACTTGAATGCCGCGACTAAATGCGTTCAATTTACATTATCGTCGAATATAATAGGAATTTGATCGACGCGAGGTGCGATCCACCTGTTCGATCTGATCGATGAACGGGATTCGCGATTTGATGAACTGTAAATCGGGCCACAGCCGTGAGAAAGATGTTGACGTCGCCGGAGAAGAAGAACGAGATCCATCTGGCGATCTCGGGACTTTCCCGACCTCGTCTCTCCCCCTTCTATCTCCCCCATCCGACTAGTGATTTATTACGTGTATCAATTCGGATGGAGTTTACGGAGTGATCTTGTCTAAGGAAAATTACTCTGCTGGATTGGAGATTTTCCGTGTGCCGACTTTCCCCGGCAGCCTGTTTTCTCTCACGTCACGCAGACGAGCCGCATTTCCATTCAAAGCGACGTCACATCTCTCGCGTACGAGACTTCAATCATTTTTCATTTTGATTCGGAGCGAAGTTTTGACAAAAATAGCACGATAAGTTCAATCCTGGATTTGCGACACGATTTTTATTCTCTGTACAAATCGACGTTTATCCATCGTAAATATTATCGCTCAGAATTATTCAGAATAATTGCAGTCAATTTTATAATAAAACACCGAAAGCAAATTACGGTCCGTAATAAGTGAAATATCATTCTTTATAACGACAATCGCTTTCGAAAGCACGAACCAGCTTCGAGAACACGCGCGATTAATCTCTCGCAATAACGCGGGGATTCTCCTGCAATTTCATTCGGCACACACTTTTGTCATCCAAATATCATTATCACGCTTTCATAAAATATGCATAATACGTTCGAGGGGGAAAAAAAAATCCTTGCCTCCCGCGGAGGCTTAGTCAGCGGTTATCTCCGACCCGAAATTACTCGCCCAGATTCGGCTTCGAATAACCGAACCGTAATTCGCGGCCGCGGCAATATCATCATTTCTCAGCCATAAACTCGAGCATACAATTTGCGCGCGATTTCCTTCGCAATTAAATTAATCCTTCGTGAAGCGCGTTTTATCGCGTATTGCGAGGAAAAAAAGGGAAAAGTAGATCTTATTATTAATTTTGCCACATAAGCTAGCGTTTCGCGGATTACGTCGAAAATATTCCGCCATCACGGTCCAATATATCCGAGATGAATCTTTCTTGCTTTACTCAATTAATTTATTAAGAGCCCAGTCTACTTTAAAGGATCAAAAAAAAAAATAGATTTTTTACACTATCTGAAAGTATGATGTCGGAAAAATATGAATTTTATTGAAAAATTCAAATTTTATTGCAAAATTAAAATTAAACAATTTTAAATATAATTTGCGCTCGATGTCATCCATAAAAATGCGAGCACATACTTGACGCAAGGGGAAAAAATGTAATATTTGAATTTTTCGAATTATCTGATATCTTGCGGATAAATGTGCAAATTCGTAATAAAACAATGAATTTCATGCATTTCCAATATTTGATTTCGCGATATTCAAATTCTACTTAACTCACAACCGACTATATCATATGATAGTCAAAAGCAAGAGAGAGAGAGAGAGAGAGAGAGAGAGAGAGAGAGATTATTTAACTTTATCTATTAAAAAAATGTCTAAAAGTTGTAAAGGTATAGTGATAAAGAGAAAGAACTATATTTTACAGATCGGCTTTACAGTATTACTCGTATCTTTCCGCAAAACGATCAATATAAATTAATGTCTACGCGAAGCGCTCTTTTTTTCTTTTCACACCACATCAAATTCCATGTTGCATCGGCGCATCGATTTTGCTGACGACTTTAAGCGCCCTTTAAAGCCAAAATGTCAAGCCGATTGCCCACGCAACATATATCTCCAATCTGTTTTTTTTTTCTTCCCTCTCCCCCCCCCCCTCTCTCTCTCTCTCTCTCTATCTACCTCCACCATTCTCGTTTTCTCCATCGCAATGTATCTTCCGCTGATTCTCAAGCTCAAGATGATCTCTCTTGCAGGCACCGATGCGAAAAACGGAAAAGGTCGAAGGGTTCACGGAACTGTTTCTAGCCGAATCCACTTCATCTCGCGCGCGTCCCTGCTATCTTTACCACGGACAAAATCGCGTTAAATATTACATGGGCGAAGCCGTCCACGATGGTTGAGATTCCGGATGTCATCGCGGAAAGTTGTCGCCAAATTCGCGGAAATTATCCAACTTCCGAACGCGTCCAATTATTCCGGATAATTACTAGCTTAATCGAGCCGCCGCCGGTGTATCATCACTCGGATAAATGAAGTTCCATTCTATTCTGTCGGAATTATTTCCATTATGGTGTGTTGTTCTTATATGAAAAAAAAAAAAAAATTATCGTAGCAGAAACTTTTCTCGCACGCGAGGCTCTTCGAAAGGTAAAAAGGTAAACAATAGGGAATACAATATCCAATAGCAATACGTAAACAATATGTAAGTGGTTCGAGTCAATCATGTTCTAAATTTCATCCCGGTAAATATGGTTACCGTATATACAGTACATATACAGGGACTGCATTAGACGATTTGTTTATCTCGCAACTCTCGTACATATCGATTTTTATATCTCGTTCCCGGCTTTCTCTGCAATGCACGCTACTTAGTTAGAACGTAAGCACACATTACATTATTTACTTTATTATTTATTTACATTGATTGATTGGTATGCAGGCAAGGTTAAAGTCATAAAAATTACTAATGTTAAAAATTACATGAAATGTGTATGAAAGAAGGCGAAAGGATCTAAAATTTTATTTCCCCGTGATATTTTTACACGATCTTGGAGGAAATTAGTGATCGTCTCGCGCATATTTTCTCGTATATTTTCCTAACTTTTCCATCCAATAATCATTTACACGCCCGCCGCCACTTATCGCAAAAAATTCCGTACGTTATCCGATGGCACCGCGCCAGGTCACATACTGCCGCCTTGTTCCTCCCCCCCTCTCTCCCACCCCCCCCTCTCTCTCTCTCTCGAGGGGATTTTAAATTCCGGCTAATCGATACGCAGAGAAAGCACAAACGTTTTTTTATTATTGTCGCGAGAATTTTGTCGCGGCCATAGCTGTCGGTTCATATTTGGACGCGAGTTCGGGGAACGAACCATCTTTCTCTCTCTCTCTCTCTCTCTCTCTCTCTCTCTCTCTCTCTCTCTCTCTCTCTCTCTCTCTCTCTCTCTCTCTTTCCTTCTCTCGATTCATCATTTATGAAGCTGGATGAAACAGCGGTTAAATCAGTTCGGAAGATTGCCAAGGGTCGCCGGGCCACGTGACATTTTACGCTGCGAGAGAGTTTCGAGAGGCCTCGTCCCGCTTTTTGTCCTTCTCTGTTGCACTTCGTCTCCCCTTTCTACGACCCTGTTTTCCAAACGCTCTCTCGCATTGACGAGCGTAACGATGCGGTCGACGCACGACAAAAGGGTGGATTGCACAAACCCCGTCTCCCCTCACCGTTGCCCGACACGATTTTCCCTATCAGAGATAACGCCCACGATACCGAACCCGAAACAGTCTACTGACTAACTGCCGTGTTAAACGGGCGACAAACTTTTCCTCCCACGAGGATGCTGACCTCCGGATCGGCGGAGAGCAGCAGGGCTCGAGTTTAAAGGCCCAGTCTACTTTAAAAGGTCACAAAAATCGATTATATGATAAATAAATGACATATGAATATTATGTCGAAAAAATATATCTTTTAAATTTTACTTAAAAATTCGCAAAATTAACAAGATTACAAGAGTCTAAATTACGTGAGTCTTTAAATGGACCTGCAAAACATTTTTCTCAAAATATTATTTTCAAATTTGATGTGACGGATATCTTGAGGCGTAATGAATGAAGAAAAGATAAATCTCCAATAGAGTTAAATAAAATAAAATTAAATAAAATTAAATATCCAATAAAATAAAAAAATAAATATCAAATATAAAATAAATATCCAATCCAAAATTAAAAAATACTGATGTACTATTTAAACATCAGTAAAAATATATGTAAAACGTTAAAAAAAAAAAAATAAAATTTCCTAAAAATCAATTTTTCATACTACTAAAATAGACTGGGCTTTTTTTTTAATCATGAAATAAGATCGTCCCCGGCAGTGATTTTCCAGCAACGTCAACCCGATTACGTCAATTCTTGGTATCAGCTTGAATAACATAATATTTACTATGTGGCCACCCTTTCTCTCTTATCTTCGTGCACAAGATCCTCGAAATCCCAGTTAAGCAAATTATTTTAAACCGTGTTTTTTTTATATTTTTTTTCTAGAAGACATATAAAGCCACTAGTCAGAACGCTAACTTGGTTACCGAGATAAAAGCGATAAAACATATCGGTATAAGCATCCGCAAACTCTGCCGGAATGAAATTCCCAAGCCGCAGCGGTGAGGTCGACGCAAAGGACGACCTATTTAATCGACTTGCAAATAGTTTCTCACTCACATTATTCGTTAAATTCTAGAACGCAGTGAGTATTTACATTAATTCCATGCCACATGTTTCTTGCACTTTATCGAGCTGTCTATTATTTTTCGGTTATCCCATGCCACTTACACGCGCCCAACATGCAAATTAATGTTCCCAAATGAAATGGCTGTATGTAGAATTTACATTCTAAAATGGAAATTAGCATCAATCGACGAATAATATCCCAAATTTAAACCAGTGATACCTCAAGCCAAGCTTTAACGTGCAATTCAATATTTTATCTCAAAATTAAATACAAGGCAACTTTTGCATTTCTGTATAATACTCGTTATTTTAATTCTCATTTCTCTATCCTATTATTATAATTATGCAATTTAATTTAAATCAACGATCAAATTGATTTCCAGAAATGAGGTTTTCTGAAAATGAGATGTATGAAAAAGCGGGTGTGCTTCGAAATGAGAATAGACTGAAATCTCGCGGACGTTGACGCGAAAATTTCATCATCGATGATCTCGTGATGGGATAATTGATCGCTTTTCGTTCGAGGCTCAATAAAAAAAAAAAAAAATCTATAGATCGGGGATCGGACACGTAATGTAAAGCTCCAGTCGATGGGAAAATTCGCACGGCAACGACGAGGATAATTAATCGCCGCTGCCAATGTACGGTACGGCACGGTACGGTTTATTGTCCGACACGTGAATTAATCGTAATTAGGAAACGAGTATGTACATACACATAATAGCCATATTCAAAGATATACGATATTGATAAATTCAACGTAAGCTTGGGAGCTCTAATGATAGAGTCTTTTTTCATCGATCAAATTAAAATAGAATCATGATCGTTTCACTTAACTTTGTATAAGCTTCAAATTAATTAATTTTAATTTAAGGCTTTAATTAAAATAGTTAACGATACAAATTTGAAAAAATGATACGTAGATAGATGGCGAGGGGAGAAATTGTTTCGAAAACTTGATTTGATGAATATTTTCTTATCGTTATAGATTTTTAAGACACCTGTTTTGGAAAAGAGATTATTGAATCAGAAAAAAGAATTGATAATACGTATATATCGCGGTTATTAAGATATAAATCCCGACTTTAAGAACGAGAAGTAAAAGAGTGGATATAATAATCTTACATCTAGCGATCGTCTCTCATCCGGCGCTGATAAAAAATTTTGAAATATCACCCACAACATTCTCAGCGTCCTTCCTTCCTTCGACGTACTCTTTTCCTCTGTAAAACCTTTACGATACCCATTTCCTGACTCGCAATGACATTTCGAAAATCACTTTTATAAACAATACTCCGTACACACGCGCGGAAACAACAAGTTCTGGCCGATATGGGACAATCAATTTTGGCGTTGCGGCACTGCGGATATTTTTCGATTTCGCTTGTCGACAGGCCCCGTCCCGTTATTCTCCTGCGGTTGGCCAGATTATTTAAGCGTCTGTAAAAATATACGATTGAAAGAGCAGTGACGCAGCGGCTCGCACTGCGCGGATTTCACTATTACTGCCAGTTTTGATTTCGATTCTACAATTGTAAGCCGTAATATATTTTTTCGAACGTTCTTTTACGGATCGCTGTTAAATCAAAATATGTTAAATCAACATTATTCGAATATATTAAATCAAATATTATAACCAAATACATATCCATTCAAATATTTGCCCATATTTTACATTTGCGCTTGTACATTGCTATGCTATCTTGTGACGTAACTTCTGTTTGAAGTATAAAGTACTAGGCTTGTAATTAGAATTGGTAATTAAACATCATTGAACAACAAATGCTGTTAAATAATTTCCAATTATCAGCCCTGCTAAAGATATTGAGAGATAATAGATTCTTGATAAAACACGAATCCGCGAACGCTCTAATTAATCAAGCTTTCAATCAACGCTGGATCGAAATAACGCGTAATTATTTCGGTCTCTCTTTTCCTCTGTTTCTATTAACGCTCTGCTCCTGAATTTGTTGATTGCGTCACGGATCGAAGTCTCTGTTTTTAATTTCGATAAATTAGCTATTTTCATTTCTCTCTCTTCAATCCTTTTTTTATTCTGTTATCATAAATTAGGACGATCGAGACAAATTTTAATTTCCGCATGCAAGTAGAAGCATTTGTTCCGTCTATCCCTCATCCTATAAAATTTGCTAAGTTGGGCTAACTCGATAGAGAACCTCGACAATAGCCGATAAGTTTCTCTTTCATTAAAAAATAAGTTTTTCTATCGCAAAGAGACGAATTGCCGAAAACACGCGGCACGAGGAAAGGAGAGAAAGGAGAAGGGCTCTTGGGAAAGCTACCCAAGTTGCATCTCGAACGACGACGTAACGTACGAGCAACATGGTTTAAGCCGCATTCCGGACAGATATATCTCCACGGTAATGCGCGAAAAAAGTCTCTCGGACGAATGCGGAAAAGATCGTTGCGCGTCATTCGAAAAGACGAATGACGTTTTTTCGACACTTGTAATCGGTTTTTAGTGCGCATAACGTTGATTAAAAATTTAGGAATTTAATATAAAAAAAATTGTTGGGGCTAAAGATAAAAGCTTTTACAAAAGAATCTTATACAAAATATTTTCAAAAATCATAATTCTTGATTTTTCTTAAATGCTTTTTTCAAGGAGAAACTATCAGCTGTTTAGTTCTATCACGATAAATATCTTAAATTGAGATAATCCGAGGCGATGATGACTGCTTCGAAATACGAAGAGCGATTCTTTGTCAGCGTAGCCGGCCAGTAATATTTTCTCGCATGAAGCCAAGTAGCAATTTTTCTTCCACATTACTCGTATTACCTCAAGCCTCGCGTAAACGAGTACCTTTTTTCCCGTAGTGTGTTTCCGCACGAAAGACTCCTTCGACATTGCGGTCGAAGAACGAAGGGCAGGAAGAAAGGACCGACGTGGGAGTTCACACATCAGCTCAACGACCTAATTTTATTTTCTTTTCTCTCCCCGGTTTCGCCAAATCATTTTAGTCGGCACGAAAATCACCCGGGATAAAGTGCAGGTGAAAAAAAAAAAAAGTCTACGCAATTTAAGCGCGGATTTAATTAAAACACGCGCGCATGATTTTGGTATGCGCATGCATGCCGATCAAATACATATTTACGACGGGCATCAATTTTATGAAAAAAAAAAAAAATCAATATTTATAGAAAAATGCATCGAAAATATTCCTAAAGGGATAAAGTTATTTATTATTCCGCAGTTTAGCTTTGACAGAATTTTCGTTTGCGCGTGATATTTAATATTGTTAATTATTTTAATATTAAAAAAAAATTAATACCTATTTTTCAGCGTACATTATTTAGATTCTCGCTTATAAAGCAAATATGTCTTCAAGCGAAATGCCTCGATTAATGTACGTATCAGCGGTTTTGCGAGACATTCTGTATACACGCGTATCCCTATCAATATTCTATCAACGTGTCCTTTCTAGCTCGCGTTTGAAAAACTTTTACGCGTTTCCGCACGTCCATACTTCTCGCCATCTGTTACGTTATTAATTTCGAGACGTTCGGCACTGAGGAGAAAACACGTACTTGTCTGATTTACGAGGGGATTGCAACTCTCGTCGCGGTCGTCGTCGTTCGTGTACGATCGAGGAAATATGGAATCGTAAACGTCACCGCGCTCGCGATTAAACGTTCGATTCATCTTTTCGCAATCTCGCGCAAAAAATTCGATTGTCATGTATAACTTTGGCGAATTACGAATGTAATCTACGCACAGAGAAAAAAAAATTAAATATCTATTGACGTACTTTTTAACCATCAGTAAAAACATAAAAAAAAATTTTAAATGCTAAAAAGATCGATTTTTAATATTTTTCAAAAAAAAAAAAAAATCCTCAATTTTTCATACTACTGCTAAAGCAAACTGGGCCCTTAAAATTTACAAACGACTCAAAAACCTATGTTACAAACGCGAAAAATATTCAAACTCCGTGAGCACCATGTGCAACAAAGGTTAATTCCTTACACAAACAATCGCGAGCAATAAAAGCACACGTCGTAAATTCAGCCAGAATATGAATACTCTCGGTAGGCGAACCGAGAGATTTATTATCCTCGATTTAAATTTCAATCTCCCGGGGGATAACGAGCGACGTCTGTCTGAACCCCTCTGATTGTACCAATTGATCGAGCAAGAACGAGAAACTTGTTCCATCTTCGCTCCACAACATGAGAATAATTTATTTATCAGTTTCAGTATTTATAAGAGGACAAAAAAATATCACACAACTTCCATAGCGACGCGATGTCGATGTTCCCCTTTAACGCTCAACTTTACGCGAAAGATATCGTAAAAAAAAAAAAAAAAAAGAGCAGAATGGCGACAAGAAGGAGATGCTGCGAATCGTAAATCCCGTAAAAATATGGCTCGCGCAATCGTTTAAAATGTATAGCGCGAGTTTGAAAGTTTCCCTGCGTGACATAAGGACCGGCGTCGTCGTTTGCGAGATTCCGCAGCTGATTCTGTCGCAAACGAGCTACTGTCTTCAGTACGGATGAAAGTCGAGATGGTATTCGTCGAGCGCAAGCTTCCACGACGAAGTTCACCTCGCGGATGAATTTAACGCGACGTAATTGCGACGGGGAATATATATTCGACGATGGCGGTGATTCATCCTGTATTTCTCGCGTGGAAACTTGCCAAGGAAGAGGTAAACCGCATCGACGGAATAACGTATCTTCTTGCCCTCCGCTAGGATTCATCCTCAACAATACACGCGGCATCGTTCTCGCGTTCAAGTAGCTCGACGTGAAACGTCAATTCTCTCGTCAAGTACATGCACGCACGAGACGGAGAGGACTCTTGTTCGTAATTACAGATTCGTTGACGAATCGCCTTGGCGACAATGAGATTAAACATTCGTTCATACCACATCATTGTATATATAACTCTATATATTTTTGTAGTTATATGTCATTTTAATAGAAAGTCAAATCAAATCCTATAAAAAAAATTCCTTGAAAATTCCCTTGCCTCTCATATTTTTATTCGAAATTAAAAGGGAATGTATTTTAAAGGATATTTTGGTGGTTTTTTTTTTTAAATATTTTTTAAAATAAGAAATTACTGTTCTAAAATAGAAAATTAATTTTAAAATTAATTTTCTAAAGTAAGAAATTACTTATGAATGAAAATAATGTCCCATCGTTCTCTCCGCGCGCGAATTTTGCCGTGTGAATTACGACTAAACGAATCGCTTTCTTTTGTCATTTATCGCAAGCGCGATAAACGTCCGCGCTCGAGTGCAAACTCGCGGAAATGCAAAACGCAGCCGTGTTTTTCGGTCGCTTTCCCCCCCCCCCCCCTCATCGTGGGCACTCGACGTCGGTCGCGGATGTGTACTGGACCCTTAATAGCGCCCGCGGGAGAGAGATGTATGGCGAAAGTTCTAATTGGGGCATACGGTCGCATATGTTAGTCGATTTGTCGAGCTTGTAAAACCGCGACCTACGATCTTGTTCCACCCTTCAACCCCCACAACCGTTACTTTATTACCCTTCCAGTCGCCCCTCTCATAGCTGTCAAATCTTTTTTCCGCATTTGAATTCTCAGAGAATCTCAATACATATCGTTGTATTAAATTCCGTATTTATTATGTAATATTTTAATTATTTAAAAAATGTCGCTATAATTATTTTATATCGAGAGAGAGAGAGAGAGAGAGAGAGAGAGAGAGAGAGAGAGTACATTATTTACATAGCACGCGTATAACGTCTACAGTGTTGACGTTTTACTAGGGACAACACGATCGTAAAACAAACTGCGCCAAGTTATCGAGGCGGAACAAAGTTATAATTGCCTCGCGCAAAACTTACACCGTTTTACGATCGCGAAATTACTATCCCTCGCCCTAAGACCATAATCGAAGGAAGTCACCACCTTTTATGAAACGCGCTACATAATCTGTTCTCCTTCGTCTCTCACGTAGAGCTCTCGCGGAGATCCGATGCCGAGTGTGAGTCATCCACGTCCGCGTTGAAATCCGAAAGTTTTCCGCCTCTATCCTCATCTCCTCTCATGCCGTCTTTTTTATGGCTAATTTCTATTCATGAAACACTGGTTCCTGCCGGCGTTGCAGGTGCGAGAGAGACGGGCCTCTTCCTCGTCCCGTCCTTGCTACGTTTTTCCTCGCGATGTTTACAAAAGGCCGCGAACTAATGCCTCTACTTTCATCGCGCCGTTATAACGCGGACTTATATATATATATATATATATATATATGTATTTAAATCGCGTCCCCCTCGAGGCTCGCGTTCTCACCTGACGACCCTTCGCATTTTATTAGCTTCTGGTAAGGCTGCGAAAAAGACTGTGCGGGGAGTACGCGCTCTGGTAAAACGACGGTAATTCACCCAAATTAAACTCGCAGGATAATGGATATTATACACCGTATTCCACGCTTCTTTCTCCGCTCTCCCCCTTCCGTCCGCTTGTTGGACGAAGTTAATTAACGAGGGAAAAGCGCGGCTCCGGCGCGCGTTCTCGCCAACCAGAAATATCCCCGGTTGGCCGAATTCGGTGACTCTACTTCGACCGAAAACAATCCGCAATTAGGACAATAATTATAAGCGTCGGTAAACCGCGAGGAATTAGGACGCTTTAATCGAGAAATCCGATGGGGGACGTACCAATGAGAATATCGCAATAAAGAACGACGAGCGAAAAGGCGTGTATTTTCGTCGTTTATTTCCGCATTGAGGCAAGACCAGAGTTGTCAGAGATCGCAATGAATCGCAAAAGGGACACGTTCTATGAGGTATATTCGTCGTATATACGGAATATTAAAAGGATGAAACGGTAATTTGGAAAAATCCTTCCTTGCGATTAATATTAAGTCGCATGGAATAAAAGTAAGCCTCGGATGAGCGAGAAATATTAAACAGGATTCAAGTGCAGCGATAATCGATAATAAACACGCAAGCTCATTTGGAGAACGAGGGCTATTAAATAAGTGGAAAAAGGGATTTACATGAGAGCGAACAACGATTTTCAATAATATAACACCCGCGATTCTCGAGAGTGTCGTGAATGCAAAATACATACATACGGTACATGTACGTGTCGCGTCCATCGTAATCCGTTTAGTGACCGGAAAATTACTCGAACGGAAACTAATTAAAGATAGTTATCGGACGGCTGGCGCAACGAGTGTACGAGATTTGTTAATCGGGAATTAATCTCACCGGACAATAAGAGGGAGGAGAGGCCGGTTGAAAGTGCCATCGCTGTGTTAAACTCGAACGGAGTTAATCCGGATTAAATTCCGGGTCCCTCTGCTACCAATAAGACCAGAAAGGGCAAACACACTCTCGCCGGGAATATCTCGGGACAGGTGCATTTCAGCGTGTCCCGCGCCTGGATTACGAAGCTACCGCAAGATAATAGGACTGTACATATATGTATACACGTGTACGAGATAAAAGCCGTTTGTTGGCGACGCAATGCTTTGTTCAACGATTGTTAAACGTTCGAATGTTATCAGTGCCTCAACACTTTTATTTTTTAAATGTTTTAAATATGCAAAAAATATTCAAATCGATAAGCAAGTAATTTCCAAAAACATGCATTATATATTCCGTGAAATACATTAATGTCTTATTTTCCAAAAATTTTTGAAGTACGTGCATGCGATGTACGTAATAATTTAGAGACATGTTTCTCGACACTGTTTATTATTTAGTAACATTTTTATAACGAAAAAAATATTATTTCATGTGTAAATAGTATTGATTTTTTTCCAAGAAGTTTATTAAATTTGATTTTCTTTTTATTTCATTTTCCTTTCATCCTCTGCTCTTCTTTTCATTCTCCTATGCTAATTAGTTTAAACAATGTAAAAAAGTAAAATTTATTAATAGAATCAACAAGCAAGATAAATATTAAAAATTAACTAAGGGTAATTAACAGCGTAAATGAAGAGTATTTTTTAAAAGTTCTATCGTTAAAAAAATTTTTCTTTGTTTTCTACAACTTTTGTTTACTTTTGGTACTTTTTGTTAAAAAACGCATACTTTCCCTGATATTTGTAAAAATGTATAAAATAACTATGATTTCAGAGAATTTTGGATGCTAACTTTTAAAAAAAGCATTTTTCGATCTATATTTACAAGAAATTTTTTGTTTAGAATTAAATTTCTTATAAAATGTCAAAGTCTGGCCGGAACGTTTGGGCCCACGCTGTATATGAGATCAAGATTGAGATATTTATAACAATTTGTGAAATATTTAGTTTTACCAACCATTTAATTCAGAATTATTATTGTTACGTAACATAATAAATTATTCTACATCGCAATTAAAAATCCATATATTTATAACACGTGGTAAAAAAATTTTTTAAATATGTCTATCCATTTTTCCCTTTTTGTCAAATACGGTAACCCTAACCGGCTTGATATCGATACATTCACATCACGCTATTAGATATCATCCTCCTTTCGCGAACAATTATAGGATCTTCCCTCTTTGGTAAACATCCGCAGCTAAGTAACATGTCCGGTTCGACGAGAGACAGGGGGTGCAAGCCGCAAACAATACTTCGATCATCAGAAACGCTATACGTTAGCGGCGAAATTCGACTTAAAACCCGAGGACTCGAATCGGGGGACGCAAGAGGTCCATTATCGTCCAAAGGGATCGAAAAAAAAAAAAAAAGACAAACAACGGGGAAGATCAAGCGTCGAAAAATGTCGCCGACGCTTCCTCGACGCGCGCGCGCGCGCGGGCCTTTATAGAGGTCCAGCCTTCGTGTTTTTGCCCGTGTAATTAAACGCCAGAACACGGTACAATGGCGGACATGACAAAGGGCGAAGGCATCTCTCCGAAAGATGATTTGTCCGCTAAACGGACACAATGGATGTTACGTGTCGGACATTTACTTATTGTAGACCGACGGGGCGCTCTCATATCGTGAGTTATGAGGGACTTTTATCAGCCTTATCGGGGAGTGGTTTGCACGCAATATTTTGTCCGTAGAATATTTTTGTGAAAAATTAAGAGAGTCCAATATTCTTCAAAAAAAAAAAAAAAAAAAAGTTCTAAATATCAGTAATTTTTCATACCGCTGGAATAGACTGACTCTGTAGTGACAAAATTCTGATCTTATTTAACTAAATAATATATGCCTTTAAAATCGCCTTCTTTATATAATCTACATAATTTCGTAATCGGACGAGGGATTGACAACGCAATCGAGATTCTTCTTCTGCCACGTATATATATAAATCGATGTGATTGGGAAGAGAAGGAGATTGCATTTTCTCTCTTCATGCAAAGGAAAATATTCCTTCCTTCAGGAGGAAGTAAGATATAAGGAGACGATAGGATACTTACCTTTAAGAGCCGCTTTAAGAGCACGTAACTTTCCCGTCATCGCCGCGAGCTGTTTCTTGTGCTCTATGGATTCGATGTCGGATTGCTCGATGAAATCGCGCTTCAGCATCCTTTGGGTTTCCTGCTCTTTGGCCAAAAGTGCCTCTTGAAGATGATCGGCGTGTATCTCTGACTGCAGTTTCAGCTGCCGCCGCATCTCGTCGTCCAGCTTTTTCTGCTCCGTCAGTAGCTGAAACATGAGGATGAATGTCGTTCGTAAACATGAACATATCATTCTCTCGTTTTACGCTTTTTTTTTTATACCAAATAATCGAGGACAGAAATATACGAGTTATAATAGAAATATATCTTTTTAACAACAGATTTTATTGTGAGAATGTCATCATAATTTTTTTCCATGTTTCCTCGCCTCTCCTAATAAATAAATATTGTAATGTTGGTTTACATATGTCAACTTTTATATTTTTTATTAAATTTCTGCAACGTGCAAGTTTGTATAACACATCTTTTTCCTTCATTCCTTCCAATGGGATAGGAGGAAATAAACGTCACGTAGAGATAAGCCAAAGTCGCAGAAGACTAGATAAGAGATGCATACCAGTAAAGTCTCAAATAGCTGTCAGTCGACAGCGCGGTGACATTATTGCAAAGTATAAAAACATCAAGTCATAACGGCGTCCCGAGAATCTTGCGAAATGACAAAAAATATATTTTCTCGTCGCTCTTTGTCTGGAAATAGACAAGAAAGCTGAAAGAAGTGCTCTTATTTTTATAAATTACACTGTTACCGGGTATTTTATGAAAAAAAAAAAAAAAAATATACAAAGTATCTTAAATTAGAGAGATATTTTTTAATCGAGAGAAAAAGAGAGAATCGATTTTAGCGAAACTTTTCAATTGCCGTCTTTCTTCGCAATTTTTAATTTTTAATTTTAATAATCAAATTTCAAAAAAAAAAAAAAAAAAAAATCAAGAGGCTTTTATGCAAAACTTAATTATCGACATAAGAAGCTCTCGCGTCCCGGAAACATCATCCTCGGAGCTATAATACCGTTCGAAGTACACAGGCCTCGAGGCATTAGTCTAATGAGACTTTGATGAATTATCCGCACTTAAGGGTCGCTCTCTCATCGGGTAGCGATCCAAGCCACGAAAATCTGGCCCTATCTATCCTATCTGGTCCTATTTCGTGTTCTAGACCCGTCTGACAATCTCGATCGTACCACTCGGGGCTCGATCCTCTCACCACCCTGACCAGCACACGTCGTGTTTCAGGCAACGTCTACGAATTCGTGTTCCTTGGACATGCATCGGCCCGTCATCGCCGTCGGTGAACTTTATGTACCGTGTCAATAATTAACACCCGGTTGACCCGACAACCCGATCAATCCGTTTGTCTCAAGGAGGGATGCACAAAAGGGATCCCCGTGGGGATATGGATTTTCTCGATCGTAACTTATTACACGCTCTCCATGAGAATGGCAAATAAATTGTTAAGATAGTTAATATCGATTATCGATAAAATAACTAAAGACGCGGTGAGGGAAGATACGGAGAGGAAGGAATAATAAAAATGTATCTTAATCGCAATATTAAAATAGCGACGCATTTTTTACGTCGCTGCGACAGCATCGATATGGAAAAAAGAAATTTTATATACAATAAAATAATACAAAGACGAATAACGCAAGCAGAGGGTTTTCATTCGAGCGAAACTAAATTCCGCGTCGCGCTTCATATAATCCATTTTTCAAACAAAAAAAAAAGGCACTTTGCTAATGCCGGTTAGCGCCAAGCCGGATTAATTAAATACGGTAGAAGAAAAACGCGTGCCGCGTTTATATTCATGATAATTCACGCGGACATCGTTTCGTTCGCAATAAAATCGCGACAGATGTTTTCATACTCTCTTTCTCTCTGTCGTCATAATGCTATAATCGAACATCCGATTACAATATTATTACGATATTTAAGTAATTATTATATCTGTATTTATCAATCATCCTAATATTTTTTTTTTTTTTTGTTTAAATTAAAAATCAAGGATATTTTTTTAATATATAAGCTAATTAATAAACATCATTATAGTTCCATAAAAAAAGCAATAATATTCACACATTTTTTTGCGATTTAAAAAATAAAATATCTTACGTTTTTTTTTTTTTTTTTTTTTTTGACAATGCATGCAATTTTCTATCCTGTGTTTTTCCGTACATAACATTTGTCTTTCTTTCGCTTGCTTCGAATGCTGACGATAACGAATTCCGTTCGGTTCTCGCGTTTATCACTCGCGAAAATGAATTCGACGAGCGAAATCGCGACGGTTTTTCTCGAGGTGCGCAACTAATTTAATGAGGACAATTTGTACGGCGATCTACCTAGGGATCGCGACGGTAAAACCCCTTCCCTGTAAGAAAGGAAAACGTATTTGAGGCTATTAACTCGCGCGGGTCGCGCCTCGCCGACTTCGCCCACCGATCGAAAGTTTGCGATGGAAAAACTTGAAGCTTTTTCTAAATGTCGTGAACAAGAATTCGCAAAGTTCGCGTCTGCGTTCAACGGTTAAGCTGTGCCCGGCTTGATAATCGACGAGAACAGAATGGAGGAGTCGGCCCCTCCTCTTTTTCTCCAATGACGAAATCGTGAGCGATTCTTTCGTACTTACAAACGGAATGATTGTAATAAAGAATTCGTGAAATTTATGACTCTTTGACATTTTTTTAATATGATTTCGAAAGGATTTCATTCGCAGTTTTTCTAAAGATTCTCGAAAGTAGGAAAGAATTTTCACTCCCATCATTTTCATTTTGCGTTGATGACAAGTCGTATATATACAAGAGAACATTCAGACGGAATTTACTCGCGTATATATATATATATATATATATATATATATATATTTTTTCCAAATTACGAGATAGACTAGAATTTACGACCATGGTTCCGTCAACTTTTCGGGCGAACACGTTTCAATAAAATATTCGTCTGGCTTTTGACATGTATTTTGCAATAAATTATTTTTCTTGTTAAACGCACGTTCTCAAATAAAATGTTAAGATACGAACAGTTTTAGAGTTGTAACACTTTGCCAATTGAAAATCGATTGTCCACTGGAAATAAAGATCTTTTCACTAAACTTTTCAAATGCAGTTAAACGAAGAAGAAGAATTTTATTGTTCATATATTCAATCAAGCTTTATTTCACTCTTTTTTATTCAATTTCAATTCGTATAATTTAATTACCATATTTAATATTGAATTATAATCATTTAACAAATGACACTCTATGCGCGATAATTTTTTTTTAAGAAAAAATTCTCAAAGAATTTGTCGTTAAAGATTTAAAGTTTCTAAATGATTTCATTTTATATGGTATCGCTTTATATCTTAACAAGAATTCCTTGAAAATTAACAGCAGCGATGATTTAATATCCTTTTAATATGTAATATTAAATAAAAATGATTAATTTTTCATACTGCTAGAGTAGCCTGTGTGAGTTCGTAATACTTAACACCTATTTCTTCCGTTAGATTGATTAAACGCCCTATACATTGTGTAATATTTTTTTTACCAAGTATTTTCGGTTAAAAGCAGATATACGATCGCACGTGCAGAAGAATCGCCCGAGTATCCTGGAAAACGCGTTCCTGGAAAAATGCGACAAAAAGACTTCCAAAGATTTTAAACGAGCATGCACGTTGTATATTTATAAAAGAGAAGTCTATTAAATATAGAGAGAATATTGGAATTTTAAAAAATGTTATATTAAAGCAACAGTAATTTCCTACACAACTCACGGTACACGTTTAAAAAAAAAAAAAATTAAAATACAAGTTCCAGTGAAAAAATTTGCATGTTTCTTTGTAAAAACTTCTGTTAAATTAAAAAGCTTATTAAAAGCTGTTGTAAGAACTCCTGCAACTCCTGTAAATTTTAATTGCGTAATGGTTGTTTGTTTTGTTAGCCCGTACTTGATAAAATTATTGTCGATACTTTGGCTCGACGACGAGCTTTAAAGGCTACATGGAAAATGGATCGGACGGAGTTTTTCTCGCGACTCACTTTTTATTTCTAGGCGCGATAGAGAAAAGGAAGATAAGCGCGGGCGGGATAAAACAAATCGCGGCAAAAAGTTTCATCAATAATTCACGTCTGTCGCGTAAATAACTTTAAGGTGTACTGCCATAAAGATACCTCGCGACCAGACCACGTCTGAAAATCCCAAACGGCGGTGGCAGATAAGGAGCCTTGAATTTTTCAAGCTCTCCATACGATCGTACAATGATGTATTCTTACTACTCTCGCACGGAAAAACTTTATTTATTCTTTCTTTATTTATTCGAGCGCACGAAACAAAGACAATGGTTGTTATTGATTTTTTTTTTTTTTTATATTTCGTATATTGTATATTTTCAAGAGGAAAAAATTATGACTGATTAATATTATACGAATGAAAGTATATTTTTAAGACTGTAAAAACTGTCTTAAAGAGAACTAATAATTTGCTGAGCGAGCAGTTTCTAACATTTTCCGCTCGCAATATTTTCCAACGTGACTGCAAACACAGATCTCTCTCCGAATGAAAATAATAATAATAATAATAATAATAATAATAAAGTAATTAACTTCTTTCCGAGTCATGCGGAAAAAAGTTGACTCGAGTTGTTCACAAATATAAACTCTTTTTACCATGACCGTTTCATTTCCATCCACCCGATGATTTGCAGCGCAATTTTTGTTTCGGGGCGAAAACATTTAAAGTCGCTCGGATAGACGAGGACAACCAGTTGTTTTTCCGTGGCGAAACTACGTTAATTAAATGACGCAAGGACGGATCACCTCTCGCGCGACCAAGCGCAAACGTACTATAAAGCTCACGATTTGCGTTCAGCATCTATGACGACGACGACACACTTCGTCGCTTTTGTCCCGGTAATCCGTATCGACTGTCGCGAAATGAACGGTCGTTTGTTAGCGGCAACTTATGAACAAATTATACAATAATTTCCATTAATTAATTCCGCCTTCATACACGTGATTTAATGGATGACGCGGGAATATCATCACGAGCGATGCATTAACGGTGAAATATTCGGCCGGACGTTAACGAGCGGTACCGGAAGCTTGTAGACAAATAGCAATTAGAGGACACCGCTGTTCCCGTCCGAAACGAGAACAAAAGGTCGTGCTCGCCGCGTCGGATCGATCCGACAAGATTTATATTCGACCTGGAAGAGAGAGACGGAGAGGAGAGAGGGAGGGATCAGGAATATAAAGAAGGGAGGAACGGAAAAGAGCTGTCGGACAACTATGAGGACACTAAGTCATAATGGTTCCTCGACGAATATCTCGCCGGTGGCATACGGCGGCTACGGCAAACGCCGTCTACTCTAAGGGAATAATATCGCCGAGCTGCCGTCGAAATATTGGCGTCCGGCCAAATGGAAGTAAATAAAACGGCCGAAGGGAGCTGGGAGGCTGTGCTGCAGCCGAGGAATCCATCCCGCATGCGACCTTGCCGCATTCGGATGTATCACGTTATGCATACAAGAACATATTAATCTAAAAATTAATCTAAAATCTAAAAATATATAAAATATAAAATATATATTAATCTAATAAATCTATCTAATAAATTATTCTTTATATATATATATATATTAATCTAATTAATCTTAAAGTTCATCATATATAAGTAAAACATATGAAGCGTCAATCTGATCTGAATTTGCCATTTGTATTTGATCTGATCTAAACGCGACTCATCATCAAAAATCAATCCAATTATTTTTTTTTTAATTTATATACAAAACTCATGTGAGCGAATTCAAAAGAAAGATACTTGGGAAAGACAAAGGGTTATTAAAAGACATTGCAAGAAATGCCGATTGTTGCATGCCGGTGGAATTTTGTAAAAAATCCTTTGCTTAAATGACATCCGAATATTATCTTTTGCGTGATTCAACCGACTAGAGAAGTCTTAAAAAGCGCGCGTGATGTAAACGGCTACGAATCATTGTATGACGTTGTTACTTTCCTTTTTCCACTATTTTTCCACGCTTTTTTAATGAAAGTCCGCTCTTTATCACTGCGATCTCTCTATTCTTTCACCTTACAACTTAAGCACTTTCAACTCCCAGCGAGATGCGCTTTTAATGACCCTCCTTTATTTTTTCCTTTTCCCTTTTTTCCGCGAAATAAATTTTCTAGGTAAATTTTCATCTTTCAATTATGATTATTATCGCGCGAAGAACAATTCAATAATAAAAGTGCCTTGCGCTATTTTCTCTTTAACTCGCGTGCCTATCTACATCATAATGACAAAGTTGGACTTTTCTCGACGCAAACCCATAGGGCAACATTCATAATGACACTAAAGCTCGCCTCTATTCGCATTTGTGTAATAGGAAAAAGCGGATATAGAAGCGTGAAACCATACAAACATGATTCAGTGTACGATTCGTTCATGAAACAATGCGCTTTGAAATTATTTTGATCGTATTTCCCGAGTATATTGCTTTTCTCGCAACAAACATGTATACGCACGTTATAAACAAATTTAATTAACACTGTTCTACAATAAAATACATAAAAGTAGAAATGCGAGATAACACGTCGCGTGTGTATAATTCGCGAATTATAAAACATTTTTTAAAACGTTATTTTTAAATTTGATATTCTTCTGTAGATAAAAATCTATTCACGATGTGTATATCAAGTTTAAAACACAAAGAAAAAAGTTTCTTACCTCTTTCGCGTATTGATCTTTAAGCTCGAGCCTTTCCTGGTTAACTGCGAGGCAGATTAACGCATCCAGCTTTTCTTGAGTCGCCTCCTCACCCGTTGCCTTTAATGCCGCCTTTATTTTAGCTTCATTGATTGTCTGCAATCAAATAATTATCTTAAAATATCGTTGACAATATTATAATCTCATAAGAAAATGGTGTCATTTTAATAATGCAAGAATTTTAAATTTAAAAGGTTACGAAAGGTGTCAGTTGAAAAAAAAAAATATTGACAACGTACCCTTAATTTTTCCAGCTCTTTCTGCAAGTTGTTAACTTTGTGATACATATGCAGGACAAATAAATCGAAGGCTTCTTCACTGACAGACATTTTCTTCTCATGAATATTTATTTTGGGAAATAGAATTTGCAATTCTTCGTTAAAATTTTCTCGCGCCTTTTGAATCTGCTTCCAATAGCGCTCGGTAAAATGACTGCTGTGAAGCTCTTCGGTGTACTTCCTTTTAGCCTCGTCTACGTCGTCCATAATTTTTCTAACATTCCGCCTCGCGGCTGTTTTCATATGCGCGGGCGCTTGTAGCACGGGTTCATCAATTAAATTATACATGCGCTTAAGCGAATTCAACGCATCTTTCGCATGCTCTTCCGCTTGCTGTAGCTTCTCTTTCCTTTTTTCCGTCGCGTCTTTTAACCTGCAATCACAAAATATAAATCCAGTTATATAATGAAGAAATAATAAATAAAGCGTGAAACGATCACGTAAACGTAACGATCATCACCTTTGCCAAACCTTTCCGCTTATCGTAGTACTATTACTCTCAATCACTTGGAAAACATCCTGATTGTATTCGCGGAGTGCGCACATCGCCTCATGATAGGCCGCGATAGCTTTAGCGGCGGTTTCGCCACAATACGTTTCTAGCTCGACAAGATTTTGTGGCATCAGCTCTTCGGGTACAGTTTTAGAAGGTGGTGTTGGTTTTTCAACCACTGTAAAAAATTATAAATAAATTAATAAATTGTATAGAAAGATTTCATATATGTAAAATAATTATAAAAAATCTATCAACGTACCAACATCTACTTTTTCACCCTTTTCTTTACTAACACGAATTTCGGCATAATTCTCGTTAATAGGTGCTTCCTTCTTCTCAACTAGTGGTTTAAAGGCTGGCTTGGGTGCTATAGGACACACACATGATTGTTACAGATTAATGAGAATATTATATATAGACAATTTAGTAATTAATTATCTATATACTAGATCTAATTTTGTATTTCTAAAAAGTTATAAGAAGGAATTGGATTAAAGGAATAAATGTATAAAGAAAGAGTATATATAAAGATAGGAATAAAGAAATTAGGATATAGGATGGGACTCACGAATGTATTCTATAGGTTTTGTGCATTTTATTCTTTTCTGACCTGGATCTTCCTTTTCCCTAATGAACAAGTCCAATATCCTGTAAAAAAATATTTATTTATTTTAATAAAATCAATAATTATTAAAAATCATTATTAACCATGTTTTATTTTCTTACATCAGTTTCAATGTTCTGAAGAATGTAAGTACAGAGTCGAAATAGCTAGACTCCTCTTGGAAGATAATTCGAATAGCTTTATCTGTGCCAGGAATCCATCCTTCAAGAGTAGCTCGAACTTCCGGATCTTGCTTCACATATGATAATATTCCTAAGGTACCTATTGTTACAACTCCTAAAGTTATCAATGTTCCTGATCCTCCATTTTTCCCACTGTTACAAAACAAGAGCACAATTAGAATAATTTATTCAAATCCGTTAATCTTCTTTCTTACAATATGATACACAGTTAAAATTATATATAAAGAGTTAATAGAAATAATAGAAAAATGATTGCAATATGCATTAATTTCTTTAAAAATAACATGCTAAATATTTTCAAGTTTATATTTTGTATACCTTTTTGATGTGGTTGAATATTTAGGTCCAGTAAACCTCGATATAAGCCTGATATCCTTGTATAATCTTAAAAAAATATAATAGAAACGAAACAATACATACACAATTATTTACAAAAAAATATTAAATGAAAATATTTATATTGCTTGTCAAAAGTGAAAATTTCCTAAAATCAGTAATTAGATAAAAAAATCAAAATCAAATCAAATATCAAAATCATTTGAATAGTGAGAAAAGCGTATAAATATGATAGAGATGTACGTTTATTTATAAAGTCAATACTATCATTTTTATTAGACAGAGAAATGTTTATCGAACATAACCTCATCGTATCGATCGACGCACAAAATCAACAATAAACAATAGAAATAAAATGGTCCGTCGCATCTCACAGCTAATAAAATACGAAATGCAATCTTAATACTGATCAACACTTTTGACAAGCAACGACAACCTGTCATCATCAAAATTCTTGCCGGGAAAAATTCACCTTCCATCCGGTTCGTATTTGACGCGTGTTCGCGACTCATAGTACCTGGCTATCAAGTGTAACCTGGAGCAGCCGTGTTTTTTGACCTGAAAGAGCAACGTTCAGAATCAGAGCTTCTGAAATTATGTAAGCTGCCTACAATTCGTGCCATCTTTGTCACGCGCACGAGGCGCGCAAACGTCGTCCGCGACCGAGATTTTATCATTCACTAGCGATCCTCGAGATCGACGTCGCTGTCACGGAACGTCCGTGCTCGTCGTCGTCGACTCCTTGACAGCCGACGAAGGAGGTGATCGAAAGATCGGAGAGCGAAATTCGTCGCGCGCGACACTGTTCGCGAGAGGGACGTCGAGTCGCGAATCGACGTTATTTCTCTTCGGGAATAAGGAAAATTCACTCGATTCAATCCGTCACTTGCAAATTTCCCTTTTGCTCTACGTACCCGTGTTAGACCGTTGCACGGAAATTTTTTTAATCCAATTCGAAACATCCTTCGAGTGGCCGGTCAGGCAGCCAGGCGGGGGAGAAAGGGAACGACGGCGCAAAACAGCTGGTCACAGCCGATCAGACGGAACTTGCGTGAAAAGAAGAATGCTGCGTGTCGTGAGCGCGGCGCTGCGAGGTGAGTACGCGCGTGTTTAACAGCTGATCCCGAGATCGGCGAACGGGTCGCGGGGATCTTTTACGCGGTGATTAAGCGATGTATCATTATTTTGCCTCGATTTCGCATCTCGTCGCGACGTGAATGACGAAATACGCGACGTCGAGAGGTTATGTCCGGCGCCTCAAGTGACGGCCATGACATAATACGCCATGACATGACACGTGACTAACGTAAGGAAACGGCGCGAAATTCGAAACGTGGCGCGTGTGTATTTCGAGGCTGAAATTTATCCATCCTATAGATACATTAAATAATAGTAATAACAATATAATAATTAAATCAAAAATATAATATAATAATTAAATAATATTATAAAATATGAGTATAATAATAATAATAATATATAAGTATCATTATTCAATGCTATGGTCCATCTGGAAAAAACATCAAGATTTGTTTTTATTTTTTATTTGTTTAATTGTGTGTTCTAATTCTGCAGTAAACATGTTTGATAGGTATATGTGTATATGTGAACAAATCTACATAACAAATAATAAAATATTTATATATAGATATGTTTAAGAATAAAGAAATGTAAGAAAATTTTTTCATATATTGTATCTTGTAAGCATATTTACTATATTGTTTCAGGAATTGCAGCAAGAACAACAAGTACTAATGTGACAAGCTTTATTGCTTCAAGATGTAATCTCGTTTTCGATTACTCACAGTACAGAAACTTTGGAGCATTGTCAACTGCTGTCCAAAAGTGGGCTGCTATTGCTCCAGTGCAACATAAAACATTGCTAAAGTAATATATTATTTTGCTAAAATAATAAAGTGCTAGATTAAATTGATTTTTATAAGAATACAATGATTTTTATGACTTTCTATATGAAATAATATAGTATCATGCATCTACAAAAAAAAAAATAATGTTATTTTTTTAGTCAGGCAGAAAATCGTTTAACGTTGCCTTTGGAACCTATTAATGTACCAGTGAGAACATTAATCAAGTATTCTCTACAAAAAGGAAAGCGGAAGACTGTAAAAACTGTCTTAAAACGCTTTTATAGACTGCATTGGTAATATTTCATGAGCATGACATTTAGCATGTTACAATTATCTTAATAAATATTGCTTATATCGAAATTTCTCATATATAATAAACTAGAAACAAAATGAATTTGAGTAAAACAAATTAAATCTTACAGGGGTATCTGGATTAGAACAAAAGCTGCTCGAAAGAAACATTTGTGGAAGAAATCATGGCCCAGAAGGAAGAGATTGCAACAACATGTATTCTGTAACGCCACGCAGAGCAACATGCTAGATAAGATGGTGAGCAAGTACTGGAAAAGACGACATTATTATGTTGATGATCCATATGAACCGTACCATAAGCGAGAAGAATTTAGTGTAACTCGAAGAACACCACTACCTTAATTGCCTATATTACAGTTAGAAAATTTTGATTGAAAAGATAGTGAAGATATTGTCTGAGTTGTACATTTGCGTGTGCATTCTTTCTTATACAAATATTTTATTTAATCATTTTATTGTATAACACATCAAATGCAGTACGCTCCAATTTTTCTCTGAACATATTTTAAAATATTTGGTGTAATAAAAACTATTATGTAAAATATGCAGTCCAGTTTTGTTGAAGCTTGTAAACGTGTATCGTATTATTCGTTATCGAAACAAATGAGATGCATAAAATATTCAACTAAAAATTCTATCGCAATACAAGTTTACAAGTGCTCTATAACGCAAAGTATCAATATCTGACATTACATATGTGATTCATATATCTCGCAACATAGATATCGGATTTTGTATTAATCGATATCGCTGCAGAAAGTGATATTGATTTCTTAGTTCAGACTAATATGTTTTTCAGACGTCCCAGATCCTCGATCTCAGTTTCCAATACATCGCCACGCTAGAATGTGTTTACATATAATGATGAGTTACTAATCATTTAATTAATTTTATCTTAGTATATTCATAATGACGTACTTGTAGAAATTCTGGTGGTTTGCGCGTGAATCCCACACCAGCAGGTGTACCGGTAAGAATAATGTCGCCTGGCAGCAGTGTCATAAATCTAAAAAGCACGATTAATATCGTTATTGCGTGTATCTACAATCGCTTAATGATGTATAATCGAGAAAAATACAAACTGCGAAACGTAAGCGACTATTTGGGGGGGTTTGAAGATAAGTTCGCTGGTGTTGCCATCCTGCTTTAGTACGCCATTCACCCAGGTCCTAATGGACAGATCATCGATATCGCTTATCGCGTCTTTAGTGACAATTGCCGGGCCAAGCGGACAGAACGTATCCATCGCTTTGCCGAGCAGAAATTGACCACCATTTCGCTTCTGCCAATCGCGCGCCGATATGTCCTGGGCCGCTGTATAACCGAATATACAATCCTCGGCGTTATTGCTGAGGCTTTTGCATTTTTTGCCGATCACTATCGTCAGCTCAGCCTCCCAGTCGACTTTCTATAAATTTAAAAATCAATCGCGCACATTGATCAGATTCGCGTCCTACGTAACATTATTTATCGCGTTCACCTTCACTTTAAAATTTTTATGTCGAAGACAAGTTATATAATGAATCAATAATAAATAAACATGTAAATACGATTTTTAGGCGAATTTATATTCAAGCCGCTAAACTCACAAAGCTATCGTGAAAAAGATATCACAAACTAATATTATCCCGTACAGCATAGAATGTTGTTGCAGCAACATTTGTAACATTGTAGCAATGTTGCTGCAACATTCTGTGCTGTATGGGATGTCTCGAAACGTGAGTGGAATGAATACGAAACTAAGACGTAGAGAAGATCTCAGTAAATTAAATACATATCGACTTACGTCCGAGATCTGTGGTATCTGGACATTATCATGTGGCCCGACGATAGTGCTGGGAAATTTGCTAAAGACTATCGGACTCTCCGGAACCGATTTACCTTGCTGCAGGCAATATTCAACATAGTTGAGACCGATGCAGATGACTTTGTCCATACATGTAATTGGCGGCAGAAAGTTGACGTCCTCCTCAGGTATAATTTTCCGTTTCTCGCCGACTATTCTGTAACCATCACTGTGTTAGTCAAGTCAAAAATGGACATTGAAATCGTCTGATGGAAGTTAATCAAAAGGAAAACTAAATGTTACCTTGCACTCGCAGGCGAGGTAACATCTAGTTCTCCTTTTTCTTGCGCGAAGAA
This sequence comes from Cataglyphis cursor, assembly GCA_039654345.1. Classification (NCBI taxonomy): domain Eukaryota; kingdom Metazoa; phylum Arthropoda; class Insecta; order Hymenoptera; family Formicidae; genus Cataglyphis; species Cataglyphis cursor. Next base: position 1,747,266 of record JBCEZX010000106.1, read on the forward strand.
AATAACATGGTAGAGAATAAAAAGGAAAACTGGAAATTTTGTTATGTTTGCAGGCACAGAAACTTGCGTGCGTTTTCCGCTTCGTATAAGTTTGTTATTTAATAAGGCAACATGCGGTTTTATGTGCGCTAACAAATGAGTTTCCAAAGGAAAATAAAGATTGACGATAGTAAGCCATGCAACAACGCCAATTAATGCTCCAGCGGCTAATCTCTCGTCATTAATTTTATATTACTAATCGATAAACCCGGCACGATTTTACGGTTCATATTACGGTGCTGCTATTTCCGGTCAATTGTATATTGAAACATGAATGTATGGTTTTTTTTTTACGAATGTGTTTCTTGTCGTTCAATATCTTCACGAACGCTTAATTACATAACAGAAACATCGCGTGTGCGGTTTTAAATTCTCGTAAAATATGAAGTGCTGTGTATGAGAGCAATATTTTTTATCTAACTTAAATCATTATAAATTTGATATATCCTGTGCAGATTCTATTGTCGAAATTATTTTCTAATTCTTAATAAAGGCATTGTGACGCACGCAAATTGGGACTTTTGCGATAATTGAAAGCGATATTACATACATATCTGCGAATTAATTAGTATTTGTATCGTTTGTCCCAGTTACATTTGGTCGCCAATTGTCATTGCGATAGATGCGATTATCAAATTAAAATTAAGAAAGGAAAAAAACACGTGATAATCATTTAATTTTTTTAAAACGGAAAATATAATAAATATATATATGAAAGTAAACAATTATAAATACTCTTTCATTCGAAGAGTTATTGTTTTCACTGAAAACTTTTCAACTGGTACCAAAGAAGCTTGAAAGCTCGCCAATTGGCAGCGAGATATGCGCTGTCTTATATGTTAGTATCAAATATGCATCTGATCTCGAGAGTTGTTTGCAAATTGAGATAAGATTCATTTGTTGAACATAAATAAGATACGATATCAATGTGTTATGGAAAAGATCAAAAGTTTCAATGACACATATATATTTACAACAAGATAACAGATACGAATAGAGATAGTGCTTTGCAAGACTTAACCGAGATCGATAAATCAACAGCAAGAAGCATGCAATGCATAATAATTTACGCAACGTTACGTGCTGATGCACGTGACACATCGAAATTTTCTACCAATGATTGAAAATAATCCGAAGAATACACTTATGATTATTCGTCACGAGAGACACGTCCGTTTTTCAATCGTTATATTAAACTGTTTTGGAGATGTGCAAATCGTTAACGAGATTCGAATGATTCTGAAATAAATTTTAAGCTGATTTTTCTATTCATGGACCATTTATGGTTTAATTGGAATACGTTTAATATAGATTCAATTTATCAATGGGATTTTTCGTTGATAAATTCGATCCTCTAGTCGCGAACACAAAGTGATTGTCAAAACATTGATAACACAACAGTTATTTGATTTACGCGCGATTTGATTAGAATTTCCTTATTATGCAATAGTGTCATCGTAATATGTTAATTATATTATAGTATTGGGATTACATATTCAGTAGATTACTCGAGTACTTTAAATACTTTAAGTACTTTATATCTTTAAATATCCTTCATTGTACAAATAATTAATCTAAATATTTGCTTAAAAATGAACATTATGTAATAGAAAATTAGATATATAAAGAGTAATTAGGATGACTAATTTGATAACGATGAACTAAGACAGCTGATCTAACGAAAATGCGACACACACACACACACACACACATTATATATATCACATATATATATATGATGCGTGGGTATATAAATCTGTACACACAATTGATAAGGGAAAACAGAAAAGGCAAAACAACTACTTTTTATGTCACATGAATTGAATTCCGAAAGCTACTACCAATTTCTTTACGGCCTCCCTTAAGTCAATAGTAAAACAAATGTTCACGATAAAATCAAGTAATCTTTTTCTTTTCGCACATTCATATAACATATATTATTATATTATTGAATATATATCCTAAGATTCAAAGAAAAGCTTACAATATAAATCGGACAGGTCCAAGTTCTAATCATTTAATACCAATCGAGAGACATTTAATTGTCAAGTCTCCGACTTTTCATAAAAAAGAAGATTTAATTAAAAATAATTACAGCATTTGGAAATGAATGCTTATTTCGTCATTTAATATATTCTAAATCCTTCAGTTAATATAATTTGAACGCATTAGACATAATTTCCCATTTCTGATAAAAGATTGGCTATCTGATGTCGCGGCTATAAATCACGGAAAAATAAATATTTCCAAATAGTATATAAATGAAATCGCGTGCGATTATACAGACATATCTGTAATCGATTCGCATATATCGAAAGTCCCGTTCTCAGCCGTTCAAACCGTTCTCCTACTTTTTAGCCTTTTTGAAAAGGTCATCACCACCCTCGAGAAACTTTGTCATCATATTCGGAATCTGTGAATCGTCCGTCGACAGGATGATGATGTCGCCTCCCTGTTTCAGCTGAACCCCGAGCTGTTGCGGGCCCCCCCCATTCTTGCTTGTGAATTGAATGAACCTACGAAAATACTCTATCGTAATTGATCGTCCATTATCGAAATGGAAAGTCGCGATTAATCCGATCAGGATTAATAAAATCAATCGAATTACACATCGAATTTTTATAGTTTTTCAAAAAATACATTAATAGTTGCCGAGATTTCGAAATCGAGAGAAATTAGATATGATATAATTATTACAATGTTACAAAAATTTTTTTTATTAGTATTATAAAATTAATTATGTATTTTTTAATCATACAAATTGGTACTTTTTTGATATTAAAAAATTATTATTTGATAATATTAGAAAATTAATAGACTTAATCTGTTATATGATTTTTGATAGATTTAAATGATATTTTCGCATCTCGATAATTAATTTATATCGTAAGATACTGTTTTTCCATCAAGATATTTCAAATTATTCATTATGGCTATAATCATCGACAAGGTTAATGTCATATATGAGCAATCTTTAAAAAAAAAAAAATTTCGATTAGCATGCAAGAAATTTCAGAGAGCATCTATTACATCGATGACACTTGTCACAATATATATATTTCGTGTTATTTATTATATTAGGAAAGATTTATTGGCAAAATAATCGGCGCTCGAATTACAATTTTAAAATCAGGAGGGAGGGAAGCGAAGGATACCTCATATCGAGCGCGCGACGCGCGATTCGTAGAGAAATTTCTCGATGACGACAAGATTCGGATTACTCTCGCCCTTTCCGAAAGCCAGATATGCTCTGCCGAGCAGTCGCAACCATTTATATTAAAAAATGTTACAGTGTTTTTTTTTTTTCATCACGACTTTAAAGTCTTTACGGCCAATTTCACCACTTTCGGTTAAGTTAATCGACGGTTAAAATCAGCAGGGTGGCAACAGAAAATAGAGATGAATGAAAACCAAACATTCTTATCATTTCAGTTGCCATCCTGCCGTCGGTTAATCTAACCGAAGGTGGTGAAATTGGCCCTTAGAAGACGATAATGATACAAGATGGCGTATCGCGAAAATTTGAGACTGTTCAAAGATCAAATATGTAATACCACAGATTAATAGGCAGATAGCCAAAGGCCCGCATGAAGGCGCGACCGGCATTTCCGTGCAACACACTTTGCCCTTGGTTTGAGTCTGGTCTAAATTCTGTTGATTTTATCAAAAGACTTTGCCCCTGGTTCGAGTCCAGGCTAAATTCCTTTGATTTAGCGGCGTTAGCGAAAACATTACGGTGCAGATGTGTATCAACCTCTCGCTTCCATAATTTGCGTACTTGATGCAATGCGCATGCGCAAATTTTGTTGAGCCAATAGTATTACATATATTGCCTTACGTATGCCAGCGCATGCGTATGCGTTGAGCTTTGACTAACAATATAATAGTATTACGTATATATGATCCGGTGCCCGGCGCTTCAAGTGACGGCCATGACAGAACACGTGACTAACCTAAAGAACGGCGCGAAATCCGAAACATTGCACGCGTATATTTCAAACCTGAAGCTTATCCATCCCATAGATTGGCATAGAAATATTAAGTAATAATATAGTAATAATATTAAGTAATAATAACAATATAATAATATAAAAATTAAATTAAAAATCAAAATATAACTAAATAATATTATAAAAATATTAAAAATATGAGTACAATAATAATAATAGTATAATATATATAAATAATAATAATATCATTATTCAATATATCTATGATCTGGAAAAGACATCAAGATTTGTTTTTATTTTTAATTTATTTAATTGTGTATTGTAATTCTGCAGGAAACGCGTGTGATGAGTATATGAAGAAATCTATATAACAGATAATAAAATATTTGCATATATGTTTAGAAACAAAGAAATGTAAAAATATTTTTCAATATATATTGTATCTTGTACGCAGACATTTTACTATATTATTTCAGGAATTGCAGCAAGAGTAACGAGCACTAATGTGACAAGCTTTATTGCCTCAAGATGTAATCTCGTTTTCAATTCCATGCAGCACAGAAACTTTGGAGCATTATCAACTGCTGTCCAAAAGTTATCTGCTATTGGTCCAGTGCAACATTAAAGTAATATATTATATCGCTAAAATAAAGTGCTAGATTATATTGATTTTTATAAGAATACAATAATTTTTATGACTTTCTATATGAAATAATATAATATCATGCATCTATATAAAAAAAATAATGTTATTTTTTCAGTCATGCAGAAAATCATTTAGCGTTGCCATCAAAATCTATTAATGTACCAGTAAGAACATTAATCAAGTATTCCCTACAGAAAGAAAAGTGTAAAAACTTAAAACGCTTTTATAGACTACATTGATAATATTTCATGAACATGATATTTAGCATGTTACAATCATCTTGATAAATATTGCTTAGAAGGAATCATAGGCCAGAAAGATATTATAAGTATAAATTTTGATTGAAAAGATAATGAAAATATTATCATCAAAGTTGTACAATTGCATGTGCGTTCTTTCTTAAACAAATATTTTATTTAATCATTTTATTGTACAATACGCCAAATGCAATACAACTCCAATTTTTCACTAGATGTATTATAAAATATTTGATATGATAAAAAATATTATGTAAAATATTATGCACTCGAGTTTTTTTAAAGATTATAAACGTATATCATATTCTTTACCGAAACAGATGATTGAGATACGTAAAATATTTCATTAAAAATTCTGTCGTAATACAAGTTTACAAGGGCTCTCAATTATCGCAAAATAATAAATATCAATATCTAACATTACATATGTGATTCATACATCTCACAGCACAGATGTTGAAATTTTGTATTAATCAATAACGTTGGGCAAAGTGATTAGATATCATAATATGTCACAATCCGTATTTTGCGAGATGTTGCATTCTCTTCAAGAAATACACATTTTTTTCTAATCTGTCTAATCACATCGATCGAGGGGCACTTTTGAAACGAGAATTATCTAACCCAACTTAACCTAACGTGGCCCAACCAAATGATCACGTAGATGGCCCCCGCTACGCGGTGTTCAAGTTTCGAGAAAGCTCACGAATCTTTTAGTCGCGATTTGTCCTTCACAGAGTGCGTATGTCATCGTGAAGTAATAGTCGCAAGTCTCTTTTTTTTTTATCAGCTATCAAACAAGTATATTTTTTCACTCCGGACGACGATAACGATACAAGATGCCCTATCGTGGAAAGTTGCGACTGCTCAGTAGAGCGTGTCTGGCCTTCGGAAAGAGCGAGGGTAATCCGAATCTCGCTGTCGTCGTCGCGAGCAGAAATTTCTCCACGAGCCGCGCGCTCGATATGAGGTAAGCATAACCCCCCCCCCCACTCCCCTCCCTCGCGACTTTAAAATTGTAACATTCGAACGCCGATTCTTTTGCTAGAATGAATTTTTCCTGTCTGTATAATATACAATAAATATAACGCGGCAAGTACATATTATGACAAGTGCCATCGATATAATAGATGCTCTCCGAAATTTTTTGCACGCTGATTTAAATTTTTTTTTCTTATATAAAGGTCGTTCGTAAATGACATTGGCCTCGTCAACAATCAGTGATGAATAATTGAAAGCATCTTGAAACGGAAAAACAGCAACTTGTACTTACTTTGTAAATTAATTATCGAGATGCGAAAATATCATTAAAATCTATCAAAAGTCATATGACAGATTGAATCTATTAATTTTCCATTATTATCAAAAAAATAATTTTTCGATATCAAGAAAGTACCATTTTCTATTATTAAAAAATACATTTTTCTAATAAAAAAAATATTTTTGTAATATTATAATAATTATATCATATCTTGTTTCTTTCGAAATGTATCTCGACAATTATTAATGTATTTTGTGAAAAACTATAAAAATTCATGCATATAAAACACACATATACATATTTATATGCTAATATTAATATTAATATGCTAATATTAATAAGTAAATAATTTTATCGATGCAGGAAAATGACATTTCTAACAAAAAAAAAAAAATAAATAAAATTCTTAAACATTTCAATGTTTTTTTAAAATCAGTATAAAATTGATAAATTTTTGCTGACATATAACTTATTGTTCCTTTACGTAATTTTTGTATACTTCAGCTCTCTGCTTTCATGAGGCAAATTGATAAAAAACGACGCGTATACATTTAGAAAGTCAAATCACATGCGCACGATCATATGACTCGATTGATCTTATTAATACCGAACGGTGACTTTCCATTTCGATAATAATATGGGCATCGGTTACGATAGAGTATTTTTGCAGGTTCGTTCAATTCACAAACAAGGGCGGTGGCCCTCAACATCTCGGGGTCCAGCTGAAACAAGGAGGCGACATCATCGCCGTGTCGGCGGTCGATTCGCGGGTCCCGAATACGCTGAAAAAGTTTCTCGAAGGCGGCGATGATTTTCTGAAAAAAGCTAAAAGGTAGGAGAGCGGTTTGAACAGCTGAGACCGGGACCTTCGATATATGCAAATCGATTACAGATAATGTATAATCGCGCGCGATTTCGTGTAACTTTTATGAAAATATTTACTCCTCGTTGTGATTTAAAGTCGCGACGCCAGATAGCCAGTCTTTATCAGTTGGGGGAATTATATCTAATGCATACAATGTATGTTAATTGAACGATTTAGAATGTATTAAGTGACGAAATAATCGTTCATTTCCAATGCCGTAATTGTTTTTAATTAAATCTTCTGTTTTATGAAAAATTAAGATCGGAGACTTGACAATTAAATGTCTCTCGATTGGCACTAAATGATTAGAACTTGACCTGTCCGAGTTATATTGCAAGCTTTTCTTTGAACCTTGAAATATATATTTCAGTAGTATAGTAATATGATATATGTTATACGGGTGTGCGAAAAGGAAAAGATTACTTGATCTTATCGTGAACATTTGTTTCACCAGGGAAGACGATATCGACCTAAGGAAGGCAGTAGAGAGGTTGGTAGTGGCTTTCGGAATTCGATTCGTGTAAACATAAAAAGTAGTTTTTCTCCCTTTTCTCTTTTCCCTTATCAATTATGTGTATAGATCCATACCCAAACACACATATACATACATGTAATATATTGTTATCCTTTTTTCGATTAAAAGTTGCACTTTTATTAAATAATTTACCATCAAATTAGTCTCATCTTAATTACTCACTTTATATATCTAATTTTCCATTACATAATGATCATTTTTGCTAAGCAAATATTTAGATAAGTTATTTGCACAATGAAGGATATTTAAGGATATATTTAAAGTATTCGAGTAATCTATTGTATCATCTCATTGCACAAAATCCATTCTAGGCGGATAATTTATGCACATAAATAGGTTTCGTCACATCGGAAGGAATGCTTATGCGAGAGTAAATTATCTTTGAAATTCTCGAACATGTAATCACAATGCTATAATGTAATTAACATATTGACATATTGAAATTTTATTTGACATATTGAAATTAACATATTGAAATTTTAATCGTGCGCCAATCAAATAACTGTTGTGTTATCAATGTTTTGACAATGTTTTGACAATCTATGTTCGCGATTAAAGAATCGTATTTATTAAGGAAAAACCCAATTAATGAATTGAATCTGTGATGAATTAAACATCATCCAATTAAAACGTAAATGGCCCGTGAATAGGGTAATCAGCTTAAAATTTATTTCAGAATCATTCGAATCTTAATGATTTGTATATTTCCCGTGACGAATAATCATAAGTGTATTCTTCGGATTATTTTCGATCATTGATAGAAAATTGCTATGTGTCACGCGCATCAGCACGTAGCGTTTCGTAAATTATTATGCATTGCATGTTTCTTGCTATTCATTTATCGATCTCGGTTAAGTCTTGCAAACTATCATCTCTATCGATTGCATCTGTTATCTCGTTTAAATATATATGTGTCATTGAAACTTTTGAGCTTCTCCATAACATATCGATATCGTATCTTATTTATGTTCAACAAATGAATCTTATCTCAATTTGCACTTAACTCTCGATCAGATGCATATTTGATACTAACATATAAGACAGCGCATGTCTCGCTGCCAATTGGCGAGCTTTCAAGCTTCTTTGGTACCAGTTGAAAAGTTTTCGATGAAAACAATAACGCTCCGAATGGAAGAGTATTTATAATTGTTTACTTTAATATATATACTATATCTTCCTTTTTAAAAAATTAAATCGATTATCGCGTGTCTTTTTTTCTTTTTTTAATTTTAATTTAATTGATAATCGTGTTTATCGCAATGATATTTGCCGATCAAATACTGGGACAATCGATACAAATGCTAATTAATTCGCTAATATTTATGCAATATTATTTTCGATCATTGCAGAAGTCGCAATTTGCGTGCGTCACAGTGTGTTTATTAAGAAGAATCGGAAAATAATTTCGACCATAGAACCTATATAGGATATTTTAAATTTACAAAGATTTAAGTTAAATGAGAAATATTGCTCATACAACACGTCACACACACACACACACACACACACACACACACACACACACACATTTTATGAGAACTTAAAACCGCACGCGACGTTTCTATTATATAATTAGGCGTCCATGAAAATGTAATAAACGACAAGAAACACATTTGTAAAAAAAAAGCCACACATTCGTTTCAATACACAATTGACCGGAAATAGCAGCATCATAACAAGTACCGTTAAACCGTGCCAATTTATCGATTAGCAATATAAAATTAACAACAAGAGATTAGCTGGAACATTAACTATGGCGTAGTTACATGACTTACTATCGTCAGTCTCTATTTTCCTCTGGAAACCCGTTTGTTAGCGCATGTAAAATCGCATGTTGCCTATGATTATTAGGCAATAACAAACTTATACGAAGCAGAAAACGCACGCAAATTTCTGTGCCTGCAAATATAATAAAATGTCCATCCATTTTTTCCTTTTTATATCTACTATGTTATTTTTTTCGCGCAAGAAAAAGAAGAACTAGATGTTACCTCGCGTGCGAGTACGAGTTGTTTAACTACCATCGGACGATTTCAATGTCTATTTTTGACTTGACTAACGATGGTTACAGAATAGTCGCTGAGGGACGGAGCATTATACCCGAGAACGACGTCAACTTTCTGGCGCCAATCACACGTATGGATAAACTCGCCTGCATCGGTCTCAATTATAGCGGTCATTGTGAAGAGCAAGGTTTACCGATTCCAGAGAGTCCGGTAGTCTTCAGCAAATTTCCCAGCAATATCATCGGACCGCGCGACAACATCCTGCTACCGCAGATCTCAGATGTAAGTCGATGTGAGACGAGATTATCATCGACACGGATTATCCTTGAAAGAAATCGCAATAATTTCGTTGTCTATGTCCGGAATTGTGTAATTTTGGTTTGCCGAGACCTTCACGTCTACGTCCTATTTTTGTATTTGTTCCATTTGCCTTTCAAGATATGTAGTATTATTGTGATACTTTTTTTCACGGTAGCTTTATATGATTCGCGGCTTGAATACAAATTCGTCTAGAAATCATATTCACATGTTCATTTATTATTGATTTATTATGTAACTTGTCTTTGACATGAAAATTTTAAAGTGAAGGAGAACGCGAAATAAATAATATTATATAGGAGGCGCCGAGAATTTGATTAAAGTGCGCGATCGATTTTGTAGAAAGTCGATTGGGAGGCCGAGTTGGCGGTAGTGATCGGCAAGAAATGCAAAAGCCTCAGCAATGAAGATGTCGAGGATTATATATTCGGTTATACGGTGGCCCAGGATGTGACGGCGCGCGATTGGCAGAAATCAAAGCGAAACGGCGGTCAATTTCTGCTCGGCAAAGCGATGGACACGTTCTGTCCGCTTGGTCCGGCAGTCGTCACTAAGGAAGCGATATGCGACATCAATAATCTATCCGTGAGGACATGGGTGAATGGCAAATTAAAGCAGGATGGCAACACCAACGAACTTATCTTCAAACCGCACGAAATAGTCGTTTATCTTTCACAGTTTGTATTTTTCTCGATGACACATCAATAATAAGCGATTGTAGATACACGCAATAATGATATTAATCATATTTTTAGATTTATGACACTGTTACCAGGCGATGTGATTCTTACCGGTACACCTGCTGGTGTGGGATTCACGCGCAAACCACCAGAATTTCTACAGGTACATCTTTATGACTATATTAACAAAAAAAATTAATTAATTAGTACTTCATTATATGTAAATATATTTTAGCGTGGCGATGTATTGGAAACTGAAATCGAGAGTCTGGGACGTCTGAGAAACAAAGTAATTTGAACTAAAAAAACCGAGAGTATGCCTTTGGAAAGCGTTATCAGAACTTTTTCACAAGACTGGACGTTTCTTCGAGTATCGACATCCGCGATGACGTTGAATCATCCCCAAAACTGTGCCTGATTTAGATACAGGAATACGTACTCGAAGAACATCGATGATTTTAACGCGATTGTAAATGTTTATGCCAGAGGTAACAGCATCACTATTCTTCGCTCAGGGCACAGACGCGCCTAGCAACATTGATAACACACGCTAATTTTCTATGTTTCACGTATTTTACGTACTTATATAATTAAAATCAGATTGTTTCTACTGTGTGTCTACTTTATCTCACTCAATCCAATCTCCACATGATTTTAATAATTTTACGCTTTAATGAATTATATATTAGTAATTGTTTAATAAAATATAAATCTTATATAAAATATAAATCTATATATAAATCTTCATATTTAATTGTTATTAAATATTTTAACATTTTAAAAATTGGCATATATATCAATAATCTATATGTAAATAGTTTCTACATTTTTCTTGGAGAATTTGAATGAAAATTTAAAAACGATACTTTTTGATATTTATATTCAGTTGTATGTGTATATGTGATATATCTTCAGTATTTATCCATAAAAATATGAATATGTATGCGAGTAACCAAGTACAAGTAATGAGATCTGATAAAACTATCATGTTTATATTATCAAAGAATTCTTATTAAAATCATGAAAAATGATTTAAATGAAGGAATGATCAAAGAATGCCAACATTATCGATTATTTTTCCCATCTAATATAAATATTACTTTTACTGCATTATATTATTTTAAAATATAATTTTTCATGTTCATATAACAAAAATGTGTTAAATTTTATGAATGATAATCTCTTTTATTTTTTTATCAATTAGTATAGAAATTATAACATAATATTTAATTTAAGTCATTGACTTATATGTACAGAGCATCAAATTTAATCTGAAAATATAACTTACATTTAAGTTATGAGTTTACTTTTGTGCTGTCATTTTGAACATATTTGTTGTACTGTTCTGGAATGCCTTTAAACATTTTTATTTTGGCTCGTATTTGTTTCCAGGTTAATTGATAATGGTTCTTCTTATCTCTTGACATTGCCTATACACAAAGAATATATATAAAAATAATTTTCCATATTATTTTAAAGTAAGGATTTTTCAAGGGGCATCTTACTTCATAATCTTCGCCATATTTTTTGATCAAATAAGTCAAAAATTGTGCCTCTCCTTTCGGTAAGCTGAAACGACGCTCTCGAGGTGCTTTCGATTCAGCTTCCAAATTTTCCATCACGTGCTTTTTTATTGGAGTCACATCTTCAGCTTCGTCATCCGACAAACTCTCATCATCATCTCTAACTATTTTCTTGGCCTTCTCCAACATTTCACGCTTCACATTAGGAATTTGTAACGCTTCGTTTGCATCATACGCCAAACCCATTTCTCTCAAATTGATTCGCATAGATTTCGAGTTCGTCCATGCTTTTTTTATCGGATCGCTAATAATATTAATGAAATAAGATATTAATCGTTGAATATGTTCGAGTTATACGTTTATTATATGAGTTTAGGTTAGAACACTTACCACGAGATATTCGGTAATTTTCGTAATTTATTTCGTAGCCTCTTTCGATTCACATTCGGATTGAATTTCTTCTTACGCCTCAGCTTCTTAATTTTCTTAATCATCTTAATATTTACAATACGTGCTCGATATTTACAACTTCGCACATGTGTGCATACGCACTAAACATCAGTCTCTAGAGAGCTTTCCAGCCAAAAAAAAAGAAACATAAATAGACGTAATTCATATCACGCGATTGGCTGTCGATCAGAGAATTTTCAAAGTCCCGAAAATTTATCCATTTGACAGCCAATCGCATGGCGTTTCTCGCTGGAAAAAATTCCGATAGAAAGACGTGAGACAAATCTTACTTACGTTAATTGGTCGATATTTTAGGAGATTTCCGAAACCCTAGAAACTTTCCATCCGACGGCCAATCGATGACAGGACGCAACTCTCCTCGCGAATAGTACGCCTCTCGAGACAGAGATGGCGCTTGAACGCGCGGGACGCGGGACGCGCATCGCGCGCGCGCGCACGAATGCGCGTGAAACGTAGACCGTCGGCGTAAACAACATGCGCCGGCGGCAGCAGCAGCAGCAGCAGCATCGGCGACCCGCAGATGGTACTGGCATGTGATCCTGACTTCACCGGGAGATAAATACGAGGGTAGCGCGAAAATGGCGGACGAGCAGGTGAGGTCGCCGACGAGGGGGCTAAACACCACCTCCCGCAACATCGGCGTTATACGCGCCGATCGGCCGACGGTTATTATTCCGCTCAGTTGACGCGGCGAGGATCCGCCGGCGGAATCCGCGCCGGATTTCCGCGCGTGTCCGTCGGATATATATATATATATACACGTATACCTGCGGTGTGCGTGAGTATGTGTCGGTGATATGGTGATGGTGCTCGGTGTCTCGTCGCCGCGCGCACACGTTCGTAAAATCCGCCGCACTTTCTCCCCGGGAGCCGCGAGCCGCGAGCCGGAAGGGGGGTGGGTGGGGGCGGGGGAGGGGGAGGGATATCGGAGCTGGTGGGAGTCGCGCATTTCCCTCGCGAGCGTTGACAACGAAAACATCGCAAACGTAACGAGATATAGATATCCGAGTCGAGATCGCCGAGTTCAAGTATCTCCACTCCGCTGATCGCAAAATCGGCCGGTGTTGTCACACGAAGCGTAGTTCGTGGACACGCGTCCTGTCTCCTCGGTGATTTCCGGGGGAGGGGGGGGAGGGGAATAATTACGCGGGGGGGCACCGGTTACATCGATCATCTGATCGTTGTCGCGCGGGTGTGCTGTTGTACGTGCGTACATGTAAACGGCGGGATCTCGTCGCGTTTCCCTGTGATAAGCGTCACGTGAAACCTTCCCACCCCTACGTGTGATGCATCGCAGAGTACGGTAGGCTATCCGCACTTCGTGTGTACGTGTGTTACAAACTCATCCCCGCGACCCTGCCGATACGTCATATCGCGGTTGTGTTTATCTCGACGCGTGTCGTTTCTCGCGTCGCGGAGTCTCTCTCTCTCTCTCTCTCTCACTCACTCACTCACTCACTCTCTCTCACTCTCTCGCCGGAATAGATCGTATCCTCGAAGAGACGAACGGGTGTGAAAACGCACGCCCGTTTTTGGTGAAATCCCCACCCCGAAGCTTCCGATCCAGAGGATCGTCGTTATTTACAACCTATCGGTCTGGTAGATATAACCTGTCGCCGACCGTAAAACTTCGTGCGCGTTTCGTCTTAATATAATAGTATCTCGTGCAGTTGATCGGTAAAATAATTATATGCGATGAGAATATTCATCGCAAGCATAAGATACTTAATATTTCTTTCTGCCTGTGATTGTGTATGTGATATGCCTGTGTGTATGTGCGTATGAAACGTATAATAAAATGTATAATTTGTTATTTAAATCACTGTTGATTAAATCAATTGTTGATTTTATATCGTCATTTCTATTGGATTTTTTTTATATATTTCTCTGAAATTTATATATGTACACTGGCTATTTTGGACAATATTTTCTTAAAATAATTATTTTATCACACATACAACGTCTCCTCGTTTACTTTATATAGTTCATAAATGTTTGTAAACTGTGTTTAATAATAAAACATGTTAATATGTTATAATTGAATTTTAATTGCGTAAAACTTATTGTTTAACTGCAGAGAGTTATGCGCAAAATGTATTGCTTGCTTTTTGTTCAATTATATATTTTATACGATCTCTGTTTTGTCTCATGAGACATCTTGGAGATGCATTCTCAAATTAAATGATATTTTATGCATCATCTGTATACATAAGAAAGTAAAATTATATTCAAGTTTCTCAATTTCATGCAAGTTTAATGTTTTACAAATTGTGTGATTCACCAGGTATAATGGAGACTATATTGTAAACTTGTAAACACTTTGGACAGTAAACCATTAATAAAGATATGCGAAACATCATAAAAGTGAAAATATTGTTATGAAACTTTTAGACTTGTACCTAAATGGAAGTATTAAGGAACAACTTTGAACACTATCATTAAGAATGGATCACATACAGGAAGTACGGCAGCTGGAATTGCTGTGCAAGCAATTGTATGAGTCGCAAGATTCGGCGCATCGTGCAGAGGCAGAGAAAGCCCTCGTCGCTTTCCAAAATGCACCGGATACGCTTACAAAGTGCCAGCTTCTCTTGGACCGTGGAGATTCTGCGTATGCTCAATTACTGGCCGCCACCACTCTGACAAAACTGGTGTCACGTTCGGCGCAGGGACAGCTTACGACAACACTCAGCTTACAACAGAGACTTGATATACGTAAGCATTATTTATTTGATTTTGCTGCATGAGATGAAATTAAATATTGAAGTATTTAAAGCAAGGATTACATATCGTATTTGTTAAATATATGTTTGTAGGAAATTATGTACTCAACTACTTAGCAACGCAACCAAAGTTACCGAATTTTGTGATACAGGCTTTGGTTACACTTTTTGCTAGGATATCAAAGCTTGGGTGGTTTGATTCTGATAAGGAGGAATTTGTCTTCAGAAATGTAGTCAGTGATGTAGCCAAGTTTCTTCAGGTTTGTTACATTTTAACCAATGCTACTGCCATACATATTATACAATTTCACACATACACTTTGTTTTATAATTAATAATATTTTGTTATAAAAACAGGGGTCAGTGGAACATTGTATGATAGGAGTACAGCTGCTTTCTCAGTTGACGTGTGAGATGAATCAAATATCGGAAGCCGATGCAAATAGATCTCTGACAAAACATAGAAGAATAGCAAGTAGTTTTAGAGATACGCAACTATTTGAAATATTTAGGTTATCATGTACTTTACTGAGTACAGCTCGTGAAAATTGTAAGAGTTTAAACTTCAATGATGAGGCACAGGTACAATATAATGATTATGTCAATTAATATCAACTTTTTAAATTCTTAATGTCGAATAAAAATTGATGTAACATTCATACATTTCATACATTTCTTTCAGCATGGTTTGATAAGACAATTGTTGAAACTTGCACAAAACTGTTTAACATTCGACTTTATCGGCACATCGACCGATGAAAGCTCCGACGATCTTAATACAGTACAAATTCCGACAAGTTGGCGACCTGCATTCTTGGATTTTACTTCGTTGAAACTGTTCTTTGATCTATATCACAGTTTACCTAATACGTTATCGTGCTTAGCACTTTCATGCCTGGTTCAAATAGCATCTGTTAGAAGGAGCCTGTTCTCCAATACTGAAAGGGCAAAATTCCTGACACATTTAGTCAATGGTATTAAGCATATATTACAGAATCCTCAAGGTCTTAGTGATCCAGGAAACTATCACGAGTTTTGTAGATTATTATCTCGACTGAAAAGCAATTTCCAACTTGGCGAGTTGGTCTTGGTGGAAGATTATCCCGAAGCAATAGAGCTAATCGCGAAATTTACAGTGCAAAGTTTACAAATGTGGCAATTTGCACCCAACAGTTTGCACTATCTTTTGACTCTCTGGCAGAGAATGGTATCGTCTATGCCGTATGTCAAGGCGGGCGATCCACATCTATTAAATACATATACTCCAGAAGTTACGAATGCGTACATTACGTCGAGACTTGAATCGGTAGCGGTAGTGGTCAGAGAGCGTTTGGAAGATCCGTTGGACGATCTCGGAGTAGTTCATCATCAGTTGGAACAGATATCAGTCATTGGTAGATGCGAATATCAAAAAACGTGCACTTTATTAGTTCAATTGTTCGATCAAGCAGCAAGAACCTATCAGGAATTAATGGCACAAACAGTATCACCGACACAACAGATTGACATAGCAATCCAGGAGGGACAACTTACTTGGCTTGTGTATATAATTGGTACACAAATTGATTAATCATTAATACATTTATATAACACAATTAAGACATATCATTAATAATATGTATATAAAATTTATATATCTACTTTTTCTCATTTTTATTATAGGTGGTGTTATTGGAGGAAGAGTTGCATTCAATAGCAATGAGGAGTTTGATGCTATGGATGGGGAGTTAGTCTGTAGAGTACTTCAATTGATGAATCTAACTGATTCGAGACTTACGCAGGGTGGCTGTGAGAAACTGGAACTGGCAATGTTGAGTTTCTTCGAACAATTTCGGAAGATTTACGTAGGCGATCAAGTTCAAAAGAATTCTAAAGTTTATAGGAGATTATCGGATGTGTTGGGTCTTAACGATGAAGCCATGGTGCTCAGTATTTTCATTCGAAAAATGTAAGTAAGGCATGTGACATTTGTAAGATTTGACATCTTGAATATTAATGTCTTGCGTTATAATTTACAGAATAACAAATTTGAAGTATTGGGGTAGGAGCGAACAAATAATTTCCAAGACACTACAACTTTTAAATGATTTATCTGTGGGTTATAGCTGTGTTCGTAAACTCGTCAAATTAGAAGAAGTACAATTTATGCTCAATAATCATACAGTATGTACTAAAATTTATTACATCATTATTTAATATTTAATATTTAATAATAATGAATGATGATACATTATATGAAATCTGTTCTACCAACAGCGAGAACACTTTCCATTTTTGGGAAACAACGTTGCTGTAACAGAAATGCGTTGCAGATCAATGTTTTACACATCTCTTGGTAGATTATTGATGGTAGATTTAGGTGAAGATGAGGAGAGGTTCCACACATTTATGTTACCTCTTACAGGTAATGATATTTATCTCGATATAAATTTATAATCATAATTTTCTTATTAAAAATATAATGTTATGCAAGAAATAAATGTTTTAATTAATAAATAAATATAATTTTAAAATGTTTTAAATATAATTTAAAATATAATTTTACAGGTGCATTGGAGAGCCTCGGTCAATTAATGGGTGCTGCAGATACACCCCTCTTCGCAGCAGAAGAAGCGAAGAAAGCACTCATTGGTTTAGCTCGAGATCTTAGAGGTTTAGCTTATGCATTCAACACCAAGACATCCTATATGATGCTTTTTGATTGGATGTAAGTTAGATAAATCTTTTAGAATTTCTTATCCTTTAAATTTTAATATTTTTTACAATATACGAGAAAAACACAATATTATACTTTTTCTCGAAATTTCGTAAGTAGATATCCGAATTACACGCCGATTTTATTACACGCTGTGGAACTGTGGCATCACGAGCCGCAGGTGACAACGCCCGTCCTAAAGTTATTTGCTGAGTTAGTACAAAATAGGAGTCAACGATTACAATTTGATTCATCATCTCCAAATGGAATCTTGTTATTTCGTGAGGCCAGCAAAATAATATGTAGCTATGGCAACCACATATTAAATGTTGAAGTATCCAAGGATCAAATTTATCCTCTAAAACTCAAAGGAATAAGTATATGCTTTAGTATGCTAAAGGCAGCCTTATGCGGAAGTTATGTAAACTTTGGAGTGTTTAGGCTATACGGCGACGAGGCGTTGGATAATGCCCTCAATACATTTGTCAAACTACTCCTTAGTATTCCACAGAGTGATCTATTGGTAAGTATATATATCAACTGTCATTTTATTAATTATCTAGATTTTTTTTATATAATCAAGTTAACGTTTAATCTCTATTGCAAATTATCACAATAATATTGTTATATACAATTTACAAGATGAGCAGAAACAAAACAAAAACAAAATAGACTATCACTTTTAAAACAAGAAAATTTTATTTATATCTATATTTTATGAAAAAGAGATTTTACATTTTTATAAAATTAGAATTTAAGTTACAAAGTAAAAACAATGTCAATGAGTTAAAAATAGAATGAAAGTATTGTATTATTATTTTTATCTTGTATGTATATATATTACTATATACTATATACTATATATGTTACTTTAATGCACTATTTTTAATAGCATTATCCGAAGCTGTCAGCAACATATTACTTGTTGCTTGAATGTCTGGCTCAAGATCATATGGTCTTTTTATCCACTTTGGAACCTAGAGTTTTTCTCTATATTCTCTCCAGTATCAGCGAAGGCCTTACAGCACTAGGTGCGCAAAAAGACTCCTATACAGGTCTGTGCGGCTGATTCTATCCTGCTGCTACTATCCTCAATGCCATACCTTGATGCTAAAATTGTTCTAAATCATTTAGACAAATTCTTACAAGTTGAAAGTCTTAAAAAAAAAAACTTTTTTTCTGGTTGATTAATTTTAGAACAATTTTTACTATATAGATTTTCAAAAGAAAGGAAGATTTATTAATGTAATAATAAATATTTAATATGAATCGCAATCAAACAGTTGCGACGCACAAGCGCGCGCTTGTTGATAATATATTGAAAATTTGAAAGAGGCGCGTTAATCAAATACATATTTACATTAGGATTAAATTATATATGTTATACTACTAAAATTAAAAAACTTACAAACTTTTATAATAGTCTTCTTAGAATTCTTTAAAATTATTCTTTAAACACATATTCCCTATGTTACATTTATTTTACTTATGTAAGCATAATAACTTGAAATTTTGATAATTATATATTTTTTCTATATATATTTTGAAACTATTATATTAATTTTAATATTTCTTGCTTTTTGCATTATTGCTTGGAATGTAAATCTGCCTAGATATTAACTATTGCAACAGTTCTAAGTACAAGTAAGGAACAGACACATATATAGACCATTGTATTATACACAATGAAGGAAATTATTGAGAACATCCCCTAAATAAATAACATTGGCTCTAAGAGGATTGGAGTGCGTGGAGCCTGGATCCTAAACATGATAAAGTTTGGCACGAAAACTGTATAGCTTGTATTCTCTATAATATGGCATTTGTGTTTATGCAATTTTCTTCTTCTTAAAATGAAACGAATTTATATAAAATAATGGATCTAGTGCACAGATAATCAGCCGCACAGCTGATATTACTAAACACATTAACACTATAGGTTAAAGATATTACATGCTTTGTAATTATTAACCAATTAATCACAGTTGCATGTATTTCATTAAGGAACAAAGTTAGATAAATTTTGTATTTCTTTATACATTTTAAATTTATATATAATAATCTTATTAACAAGATTATCTATTTCCTTACCATGCAATAAAATAAAATAATTAAATTGTAATGTGTAAGTTTGTAAAATATTATATAAAGGAAGATAGATAGGTTCCAGTAAACTTGCAATAGAAATGCTGTTGTTTTGATTAGATATATTTTTTATTGCACTGTGATTTTAATTATATATACACATCGCTTTCTGGCGACAAGTAGAAAAAAAGAAAAAAAAATTTTCTGATTTCAGATACTATGGTCTGTACTGGTTGCTGTGCAACTCTTGATCATATTGTGACATATTTGTTTAAACAGCTTTATCAAAAAGGTGCGTTTAATAGAGCAGAACTTTCAACTAAACTGTACCACAAAAAAATTATAGGATATATTGCATCGATATATTATTGTATTATACACGTTTTCAGGATATCCGGGAAGGAAAAACGCCGTTGTTCCAGGAGGAGGAGAATTATTTTTGCAAGTTTTGAAACAGCATCCTGAAATACTTCAACAAATCCTAAGTACTGTTTTAAATGTGATAATGTTTGAGGATTGTAGGAATCAATGGAGCATGTCTCGCCCTTTGTTAGGTCTCATATTGTTAAATGAAGAAGTAAGTGTGTATATTTTCAATAATAGTTCAATGATATAACAATTCCTACATATCTTATTTCTTAATGCTCTTATTCATGATGCTTGTGTGTTTCTCTACAATTTTTATTGATATACTCTGCATATTTATATTTGCAGTATTTTAATCAATTGAGGGAAAATATTATTAGAAGTCAACCTGTTGACAAACAAGCAGCAATGGCCCAGTGGTTTGAAAATTTAATGAACGGCATTGAAAGAAATTTACTCACAAAAAATAGGGATAGGTAAGAGAAAACACATACATATATATATGTATTTTTACAGATCTTGAACATATCTTTATAACGTTTTTGTAATCTTTTTTATAGGTTTACACAAAATTTATCAATGTTTAGAAGAGACATAAATGATGCCCTAAAAGGACCTAATATATCAAATTCAGTCAGTGACATGATGACGTCGTAGTAATACTGCTCTCTCTCTCTCTCTCTCTTTCTGAGTTAGATTCTTCTAGGTTCTTGCCTGCCAAATGCTTGAATGTGTGTGCGAGTGAAAATCTAAATTAATGATGAAATTAAGATTATGGCTTTAGATGAGTATAAAGATAATAAATACTACCATTTTGTATACATGAGCATTATTGCTTGGCTTCCTATTCTTCTTAAGTTAATCTTTTTAGTCGCTTAATTAATTGTACGCACCGCGTATTAGTTCGTGTGATAACAATGAAACTTATTTTCTTTCCCATATACATAGTGTTTATGATTTTACATATTAAAAATTTTTATGTATTTGCCCCACGAATATAGAATAAAACTATATATTTTTTTTTATTACCTTTATACTCGAATTTTTTTAGCTGTTTTAAAAAACACTCAAATTTTTATCAATACTTATTAGTATCAAAAATTGACAATAATTATGACACTTTATAGTCATACAAAAAATATACATCCTTTGAAGTAAATCATCTTCGTATCTTTTGACGATTTTTTTTTACAATCTTGTGAAAATATATGAATTAAAGATTATATAATCAGTAGAAGTGTTTTTCTTTTATTTTAATTTTATATGCCGACATATATAATATTTTTATATGAATATTTATTTACCATGTGTAATTTTTTCTTTCTACAAATTGTTTTAATTTTTTTTGCGTATCGTGATTAATTGGTGCCTTTTTCATCTAAAACAATATAAATAAGCACAAAAATACAACTTGGACGTTTCCAAATTATTACTATCTCAACTCAATCCTTAATTTATTTCAAATTTTTTGAAATCTATTATGTAAATAATATAATGTCTTATCATGAAAATTTGTATCTGATATTATTTGTATATTCTAATTTTATTATATTTTCAAAGAAAACAAACATATATGATAGTTAACTAATTTGACAGTTTTTAGACACTTTTTATGTATATTTTAGAATAGGAAGCCAATAATTTTTTTTTAATTTATTTATAATTGCATTTCTTCCATTAATTTTTGATATATAACAGACAATTTTTAAGAGCACAAAAATGTGCAATTTAAAAAGAGACATTTATAACATTACAGATTCTTGTATTGGCATAGCATCGTAGAAGAAAAAGAGAGAAATAAGAGCAGAGAGGCAAATCGCGATACATTCATTACTTAAAATTGTTTCAAGAAAAAAAAAAAAAAAAAAAACAGCTACAAAACTATCATTATTCAGTGAGTTATGAATAATATGAACAATGTACACATGAGGATATCATTAAATTTATTATACGAGGACCCACATTTAAGGATATAATTATTATATGTTATTGCATTATCGCACATTGGCATTACATATTTCATTGAGAAGAAAAATAGATGAAAGAAATGTGAAAAATTAGATATTACAAGAGGCATAAGTGGCATTTGTTGATTTTACTTTATAGTAACTTTAAAATTGATTATATATTGTAAAGCAAATTATTAATTTAAATTTATTAATTTATTAAATTTATAAATTTATTAATTTAAATTAATTAATTTCATATCTAAATTACATTATCTCATTATCAATACATCACAAACTTTTACATTTATTGATATTTATTAAGTAAATAACTGTCAAATGTTCAAATTTTCTCGTCTCGATAAAATATAGAGATAAATATGAAATACTTGATATATTTTCTAACAAAACAGGTGATCTGAATGAAAATTTGAGAGAAATCAAATAATTGCAAAATATACAGAATAAGATATTAAAATCCCTCTATATTAAAACGTCTTTAATCATTCTCTTTTGTTGTAAATATTGTTGCAAAATTTATTAGCCATATAGGAGAGAGAGATAGGAAACATTCCATTATTTTTTTATACATACATATATATATATATACATTTCATCTTTTTTATAACATCTTATAAATTATTTCTAAAATCTTGAAAAAGAGAGCTATATATATATATATACTTGCATCCATCGTAAACAGATTGTTGACGGCAATGATAACTACTCCTTGAATTTGGTACTCGCGCGTACTATAATTTCTGATATATTCTTTTTACTTTCTTTGAAAAATACAAGTAGAATATTTAAACTTGTTCCATCTTCGTAGAATCGTGTTTCGTATAAAGTTCATCATATCTAGTGCTCTATAATTAATGAAACGATATAGAAGACACAAAAATCTGATTCTCGATTGTCTCTCCTCGTAATAATTGTAATGAAATTACATTAATATTTTCTATAATTGCGAATTGTTATAAGCGAAACTGATATTTTTGCACAGTTTCATGATTTCGGTAGTTAAACTACTCTCACCGGGCTCGTAGGTATGCTATTATTCTTAGCGAGTTATACTACACTGTGATAGTGACGCTGTAAGAAAAAATACGTTATTGTATTATTTATCGCTCGTTCTTTATTCGGCGAACTAAAAAAGAAGGAAAAGTATCGCATTGAATATAACATGTACCTGTGTAAAACAATTTCCCAAACGCAACATCGCGTTGCAATAATCGGATTCTACGATCTCGAGTCGAGATAATAATCGTCTTCGATATGCAATTCATGTTTAATAAAAAAGAAAAAAATCGTTTTTTGAAAACCGCTTTTCCAAGAATCATGGCTTATTTGACAATACTGAGAAAGAATATATCCAGTATCACGTTATGCTGCGTTGCGAGATTATGGAGCCGAGCTTATTCTCATTTGTGCGATGACTACCGTTTTCGCTGATAAATAGTAGAAAATCTGTATCAATCTGTTCTCAACCCATATATGTTTCTCTCTCGATGGACGTTTATCAATAGATTTTTATACAGATACATCACGTAAAATCTATCTACTTATCTACACGCAAGAGAGAATATATAAATCAGGCATATAAATTTTTCTTACAAAGTATACAAAAAAAAAACAGCATTACCAAGACTAATATGCAAATCTATACGGGTCGATATTCAACGCTGTACCTTGACCAGATGATATTGTAAATATACATTGAATACAATACAATTGTTCCCTCAATGTCCTCCGAATTGCCTTCTATCATTCATCTATCTGTAGGCTTCATAAAAATCTGTAATACGAGATGCGTAAATGTAAAATATTACAATAAGACGTTAATATCTGATAGAAAAGTATATATGATACCAAGATTTATTATTTTCATGAGAATTCTTTCTTTCGCCTGCTCATTTTCTTTAATTTTAATCTTGAGCAATTTTCTGCTCACCTATTCCAATTTTTTGCTTTTTCGCCTGCTTAATATGAATATTCTTTGTTTATAAGCTTCTTTTATTTAGTTTCCTCGTCCAGATTGTTATCTTTCATGCAGAAGGATACACTGTTAAGACTTCAGGATGTACAGAATACTTGATTTTCAGACTCTGAAATCATTAGCATGATATATCTTCAATAATGTATTAAAATAGAGAATTGTTACAATATAATGATTTGACTCTAGATTTACCTTATTATATTTTATATAATATTTAGGAAATATTCTCCTTTCCTCTTTTCAAACTTATACACGCATTGGAATTTGACAAAGAACTCAAGATATAGAAAAAACAAAAATTTCTGACTTCTGTACAGTTTTATTACTTCACGGAAGAATAGAACGAGTTGATACATGATATAATTATAACATGTTATAAACTATATATGGTCACATTATGTGCAAAAACGTAATGTCAGATTGTATCTTTATAGCGTATAGATGTTTTGTATTGTAATTCCGAAGCGTCACGAAATCTGTGGTCAAGTTTTAGCCATCAACTGATGCACCGCTAATTGAACCCGCAGTTCCACGCAAGCGTCTTTCTCTTCGATTATACTGCGTATCAACGTTGTCATCTTTTTCTGAAAATCAAGAGGAAAACATATAAATACATTAATGGAACGAGAAATTTCTTTTCCCTCCTCCTCCCCCAGCCCCCAGCGTTCAAAAGAACATACTTCCAATAACTGATTCTCCTTGACTAATTGTATCATAGCCGTCATTTCGGCTTCGTTAGGAGAATGTATCCGTTCTTTGGGTTTCTTCTTCTCTGTGCCGCGTTCTGTTAGCATTTCCATTAATCGTTTGATCTCGTTTCTTTCCTGGCTGATACGAGACTTTAATAAAGCTTGCATGTTCAACAGTTCCTCATGGATCAATCTTTCTCGCAACTGGTCTATAACATCCTCCTCTTCAGGCTCTATACATAAATTAATGTTATACTCATTGAAAATATTGGAGATTATATGCTATACTGATCATTATATGTGTACCATTTGCTTTATTGTTCAGTGTTACATTTTCAGATTCTTTCGATTGAGGTGTAACCGTCGCATTATCCACGGAATCGACCGCGTCCTTTTCTTGTAGTACATTTATGTTCTGTCCGTTTTGTACAGTGTGCGAATTACTAGCTGAACAAGAACATTTTTCCTTCCCTTCTTCCGCGCTATGGAGTTTACTGTCCTTTTTCAATGTCGCATTATTCGACGGTTGATTATCAGGTTTTACTTGCCCGGGATCTTCGTCCGCGGGTTTTGACTTTTGCAAGGTAGATTCTATTGAAACATTATCGGTCGATTTGATTTCTTCGTCTAAACTCTTTTGTGTAGCACCTTCCAATTTTTGAACAGTCTTGTATTTTCTCTACAAAGAAAAATGCACATTTTACGTTAATCTTTTCTTTACATGGATTTTTATAATATGAATTCTTTTTTTTAAATATAGTCGTGTACCTTTAATTGCGTTATCATTCGTTGCACTTCCCACAGTTGTTCCTCGCGAGATTTTGTTACAAAACCAGCATTCATTTGCATGTGAATTTGGAATAGTAACGATTCTTGTTTAGATAATTCTGCAGCTATACCTTCCACAGAATCAGGCAGATTGGTGCTACCGGATGACAATGGTGGCACATATTTTGTCAATTGTACATTTGGGAATAAAGCTTTACAGTGAAACAACAGAGCCAATAACAATCGGTGACTCATTTGTAGAACCGGACTTAATGTCATCGAAATCGTTTGAGCGTTCATTTTTGTCGTCTTCTCCTACGATAAGATATCATTAAAAATGTAAAAAATATATATATATATATATATATATATATTTATTATAATTAATATATATTTATTATATTTTGACATCATAAAAATAATTACGATATTATATATTGCTTAATTTTTTGTTTGCAGCTTTATCCAATACACTTCTTGCATCAAACTGATAATACTTGTAACGTACTCGCACTGTGACGTGATCCAAATGTAGTATAACCCATGCCAGAAGAATCCTGTTGCATTCCGGTAACTGCTGCGTCAATTGCGCCAATTGCGCTTCCCGTTGAGCGACATCCTTGGTCGATGCGGCCTGTTCGAAGCGTGATATCGTTTCGCTATTCTCCAACACAGGTTCTGGCAGTTCTCTACATCACCACAATGTGCACCACAATTTTTCGTTTGATCTTAAAACACATGGTGAGAGGAGGATAGAGAATTCTCAGATACAAACCTAAGAAAGAGTATCAATAAGCTCGTAGCTACCGTGGGTTCGAATTCGGATATGTTCACCGGTTCTCGTTGATTGTACAATTTTTTCAAGTACTGAACTTTTGACTTCACCCCGGGAACTTTGTACAGACCTTCCACATTCATTCCATGCTCCTCTACATAATCGATACAGTCTCGCACCACCAATGGTAATTTGACTCCATCGTGACAACAGCTTCTTTCAACTGCTAAGTGAAGACTAACACCGAAAATCGGTTGTTCCTCTGAGAAAATAGAGTAATATGTATGTATAAAAAAAAAATATTAATGGGATAGCAAATGAAAACATTCGATCTTACCACCAATATCCAAACCTTCGCTACTTGCATGCTTTCCTTTTTTACGATCTTTCAATTTTTGCTTAGACTTGTCTTTATCCTTATCTTTCCGTTTTTCTTTTTCTATATCCTTCTCATCTTTATCCTTTTTCTTTTTATCCTTTTCCTTCTCAGTGTCTTTTTCCTTTGCCTCCTTCTCCCGTGATTTCTCTCGCTTCTCTTTCTTAGAAGGAAATTTAAAGGCTTTGGTCTTTTTTGATTTTGACGGACTTCTGCAAAATAAATTATACAGTTATAATCCATATATATTATAAGATGTTTGAAAAATTAAAATTACTTCAACAGCAATAGATAATAAAATTTTAATTGTCATTTTGTATATATATTATAAAGGCTTTGATAATAAAATATATATTAACAAAGCAAATTAAAGTCAGTATAAGCAAAAGTATCCAATCATGAACACTTGAAACAAGGTTGTTTTCCATCAAAGAAAAATCAGGAAACAAGTTTAATTGTGCAAATGTAAGAAAAGTAATATAATGTAGACTAAAAATATGAATCAATGATGGATGAATGGCCATCATTTCTAATTATTAAACGCATGCTAACAATATAAATTAATTATACGTCTAATAAGTATGAAACAGAAAGATCTGTTAATTATGTGTTATATTAGCACTTGTACTATTAAAGACATCAGACAACCAAGAAAAAAAAAGAGATAGAATTGATGTAAGCTTTACT
Source organism: Cataglyphis cursor (assembly GCA_039654345.1). Taxonomy (NCBI): domain Eukaryota; kingdom Metazoa; phylum Arthropoda; class Insecta; order Hymenoptera; family Formicidae; genus Cataglyphis; species Cataglyphis cursor. The sequence continues at coordinate 1,774,923 of JBCEZX010000106.1, forward strand.
TAGTTTCCTGATCTTCGTCCGGTGAGCTTTCACCCTCTAAGGTTGCATAGCCCCTGTCCTTCCTATCCTTTTTGTCCTTACGCTTTCCACCCAAGAGCTCCTTCTTGGAATGCTTGTCATGACTACCTTCGTCACTAACTGCATTATGAAAATTATTAATGTCATTCCGCATCATATATATTTGGTGAATTAATTGACAGAGAGATAGAGAGAGAGAGAGGAAGATATAAATATATAATATTTGAGACCAAAAACTGACAGATGCATAACCTCTCTCTCTCTCTCTCTCACTCTCTCTCTCACTGTCACTCTACTGTTTAGAACAGCTGTAGATGTAAATGTAATACGATGACGTTTGTTACGTACAATCACTCTCATTGCTCTTCCTCCCTGATTCAGACGCGTACAATCCAGGAAATTCCTTCTCGACATCCGGACTTTCGAAGTCCATCCTCTCTCAATAGATGTGCATTTGACACTTCCTCAATTCCTCACTGACTTGTGTCAAACTCGAAATCTCGAAATATCTCGAGATAAATCGATACCACATAACGCGACGCGTTTGACTTTATTAAAATTAAATAATACTATTAATATTAAATATTTATTATTAAATTGCTAGTTTTCAAAAGTGCTAATATTATGAGTATATTTTGACATTAAGAAACATCTGATATGCCAAGAAAAAATTGAGATTATTAAATAATTAAATAATATTGTTCTATATTTCTTTTTTTCCGTGATGATAAAAATCGAACTTATAGCATCAAAATAAACTTTCTCGTCGAAAATTATTAATTTTCAACCTCGATCGGCAGCACATATATATGTTAATTAAATATCAAATCTCGACATCACTAAACGCATTATATAATTTTGTTATCTTCTCCGCGCAGCATAATAGGTGCAAATACAAGTACGGATCATTTCGTAATTGCTTATGTAGGTCAAACACAACTCGTTTCTTCGTGATTTTATATTGAACGCCTTCGGCATTTTCGTCACATTTTAATCATCATCGATCACGTTTTCAATAACTTCGATTATCTCATTGAAATTTTTCTTCTATTAAAAAAATATTGATGATTCCTAAATATTAATTATATATTCAAATTAATTATAAATTCAAATTGTAATTTTATTCCGGAATGTTAGCGTTAATTTTTGCTTTAATTAATTTGGTTTAATCCATTTCTTTACGCTTTACAAATTACAGAAGCGTTAGCATGATTAAAATTTATTTTACAGCTTTTCAATTTTTGTTACTTGCATTACAAAATTCAGAAGACAATACAAAATAACAGTTGTAAATAGAATTAATTGTGAATTTTCGTTTAAAATAATATCAAAATACTTGAAAAATATGTATATTATATTCCAGAATTAAATTATACTCTGTAGCGAAAGCTTATATATCACTTTCTACTTTATGCCTTAAAAATTAAATAAATTTACATTAATTACGTTTGTACGTCGATCGGAAGCAGATGTGTATTTTTTGTGGGTTATTACGTCAATTGGGAGGGTAAAAAAAAAAATATTGATAAATTGTGTACATATACCAAGTTGACACCAACAAATTGTGTACACATAAATTGACATCGACAAATTGTGTATAAACAAAAAAGTCTTACGTTAATAAATTGCAATGACATATGGTATTTTTGTGGTATTTCGTAAAAAATGTGTGAAAAGTGGTCGACCTTGTCATTTTTTCTTTCGCCCTATTTCGGCCAAGGCACGCAGATGAGACCACAGAGATGCAATTCGATCTCACAATCAGTAGTTGAGGGAATTGCGCGGGATAAAAACGAATTTTTTTCATGAATTGTTTGTTAAGATTTTAATTTCTCACTCAAGTATAATTCGCGTTTTCGAAAATTTTTATCAAAAGAGAAAAGCAACAACGCCTTTGTATGTAACGACCATAACAGATATATTTTTTTATTTGTTGAATTAAAA
>JBCEZX010000106.1:1797216-1817387 GCA_039654345.1 Cataglyphis cursor
TAAATAAATAAATATATATATATATATATATATATATAATATGATTTTATTACATTCCATTTTTGTATTGTATTTGTACGTTTAATATAATAAATGTCTTTAATGAGATGTTCGAGAGAGAGAAAGAAAATGACACGTAATAGAATTTTATACAAATTCTGCAATTGTTTTCGAAACAAGTTAAAAAAAATTATCATGTGTAAATATCCATTTAACGATTATTTTCTTTCAATTATATTTTTTTTTTTTTACACTTTTTATGATGATTTAAATTTCAAGTTCATTGTATCTCTAATTTCATAAATACAAAAAAAGAGAGAGAAAGGATGCAAATAATTATCACATCATTCTATATAAAAAAAAAAAATTAAAAAACGAAATTACTTTCTAAACGACCTGTTATAATCTTATACATCTTTATATTATAATATAAAATTATAATATAATATAAAATTAAAATATATTTTATATTATAATATAATATAAAATTATATATCTTAGATAGATTTAAAATAAATGTTTAAGCTCTACACTCATCTTTCTTGCAAGACGAAAGACATACGTTTAAGCGTTGGCGAAAAAACGGTTTCAATTTTCAAGCTTTTCGAGCTCCTAATATTGAAGAAAAATCATCGTATACGCGTTCATTCAGCTATACGTCACACATCATTGATACCACCACTTAAAACGGCACAAGGCACAACTGAAGTAACTGAACTGACAATAAGTGCGTATTTAAAAGAGCGCAAACGTATTTAACTGCGCATGCGCGTCGAGCGCATTTCGCTCTGCCGCTAATCAGCTGATACAGCTGATAGTTAGTGACCTAACCATACTGATCATATTCGGAGTCGGAAAACCGAATGTATATCACACAAATAACAAATTCAAGCGCATGCGATACGTAATAGATAAAGGTAAGCTTTATCAGCGTTTAATTCATAAATAAACAAGCAATGTATAATCTATACTTAACGATGAAGAATATAATGTGATAAAGGCTCAGGTTATGTTTGATATAAATTAGAGTAGAATTAAACATATTTTTCTCTGTACTAGGATTAAGAAAAATTGCACGACAGATTATCTGTCAAGGTTTCTTCATTTATAGTTAATTTTTTCCCATTCTCTTTTCAGCATGTCTTGGCTTGTGAAATCTGTGCGAGCCGCTGTAAACACATGGACACCGCAAGTGATGCCGGTGCGATTTCGCTATTACGCGGACAAGATAGCCAAGGGCCCGTTGAAAAGGCGATACGGATACAAAGATCCTATAGACATGCGGGGCCTTCTACCGCGTTTAGACAATGCCAAACGATTGCCGATGCCGATCTATCGGCCGAAAGACGCCTGGTCCGAGAAGAAGGCTCTATTTGGACAGAACGACTACATTGATATATTAGGCTCCGATAGACTCCATCCGACGAGAATTCTCTATAACGTGCCCGCGTGGTTGCGTGGTGTCAAGGGCAATGAATATCAAGTTCTACTGAGAAAGAGAAAGATATGGCAGAAAGGAATATTTCCAATCGCCAGACCAACAAAGTGGGCAGAACTGGAGAAGAGAATACGCTACTTATACAAATTCCTAAATCGTAAGACGAAACAATAAAACAATTAGTTTGACCGCGATATATAACCATGTAATTAAATTTTAATTAAAATATATACAGTACCTGTGCTTTCCAACAGTTTCCAAGTATTTCGACTTCTTGTGTTTCGCAATATTAATTATAGATACAATTCACTATTTTCATTAATATGGTTATGAAAAATATATAAAATAATGAATTTATTTATTGACAAATAATTATCCATCGGATATACGATTATTTCACAACATTGAAGAACGCAAATAGTTTTCACGTTAAAACGCGGATTTTCGCCGTAGAAAGATGAGAGAGACATACGTGATCCATTGTGATCACGTACGATATATGTACATAGTCACAGTTGGGGTATTCATGGTTCAACATATATTGCGAAATGATCGCGAAACAGAAACACGCATCTCTAGAGTAATCTATCTAGTAAACTATTTCAATAAATTGAGTATTGTTCATTCTGCTCAAAAGTAGTCACAAGTAACCAATATTATCACCGTATTAATCTCGATAATAATTGATTAAAAATGGCTATTTCGAAATGTATGCTTTATGCGTGTTTCATGATAGTTCCATATTGCCATTGAAAATTTGCATAGTTGATACACATGTGTAAGTCACGTTATAAATTCCTTGCTAGAAGTTCGTCCTGGTATTAATTATACGCAATATGTCGGCAATTCACATATTGCGCGATAGCGAATACCCTTTATATTGAAAATGTAATACTATCTTAAAAGCCCCATAGAGGCACACTTTTTTTTGTACAGAAATTAATACAGATACTATCTAAAAGTATCTTTCCGTCTTAAGTTTTCTGCGTGTTTACATAAATTAATGGCAGTAAACTCTCGTTTGAATGACTACTACCGAACAATGTAAGAGAAAAAAAATAAAAGAACATTGGTTCATAAGTGATTTTGCAAAAAGGACAGCAAGGTTGTCTCATAATGCTTGCTGGCATCTAGACTTCTCAGACTATGCCTCTCGTTGGGGTAAACCTGTAACTGATACGGTTTACCGATTTTCACGAGGGCGTTAATCAGCTGGCTGGTGTGATAGAAATGTACATTCTCGTCTATGAGACCATGAATGATTAACAATCGATTCTCTTCGTCGGGGAATTTGTTCACATATGTCAGGATTGATCCGGCCATGTAACCGTGAAGATTGTTTTGTGGCAAATCCATGTAACGCTCAGTATATCCGGTATCGTAAAAATTCCACGAAGTAACCGGAGCACCAGCAATGGCCAGCTGTGACATAAAGATATTTTTAAACACGTTTTTTTTTTAAATATATAATAATAAGATATCAATCCGTACCTTGAATACGTCGGGATACTGTATCAGACCCATCAGACTTAAGTATCCACCGTAAGACCAACCGTGAAGAGCCACACGATTCAGATCTATATATCCCGTAGTTTCTGCTAGCCATCTCAACACTTCAACTTGATCGTTCAGCTCTACCGTTCCCATTCTACGTCGTAAGTGACTTTCGAATATCAGACCTCTATGCTGTGATCCACGAGAATCGATTAAAACTACACAATAGCCTTGAGCAGCTAGCATGTGCATTCGTAAATGCCTTAAGCCCTGTAAGAAGCATTAAATTAAATCTTTTTTTTTTATAAATTTTACATAATATGCATCTATTCACAATTGAAGAAACGTATTTACTTTAAATGTATTTGATACGAGTTGAACTTCAGGTCCTCCGTAAACGTTCAATATTGTAGGATATTTGACTCCGGGTTGAAAATTATGAGGCTTGAATATCATCGAGTAGATCGTATCGCCTGACTTTATTTTATGCGTAAAAATCTCTGGTGCGAACAATTCGGATTCAGGCGCCGATGGTTCTAGAAGGTAGCCTACAGGTGTGAGCGATATACTTTCGACCGTCCAGTCGGTTTGCAATATTTTAAATACCTGGAACAATAAAGATAATAATTATCGTCAATCGTGTAAATTAAAATTAATCGTATAAATTGGCGAAAGCCTGTTCGATGATAGACGTACTTGACAAGTGGGCAGCGTTTTAATCGAACTATAAACGGTGACCAACATTGTGCACTCTTTATTAAAATATACACTGTTGTAACTGTAACCTGGTCGGGTCAAGAGACGTATCTCTAACGGTCGTCGCAGGGAAACTGCGTAAACGTGTTGCTCTAACGGTCCTTCTCGCAATCCGCAAAAGTACACGATGGAATTGACTTCGTCGACCCAAATTTTCTTCCCCAGCACTTCCCAATCGCCCTGTGTCAAGGCCACCTTGGAAGTGATACGCGGTCGAAGAAATATGCTGTCCATTCTGTCCAAAGACTCTTCCACGCCATTACTCAAGCCTACAATAAGAAAAATATATTACACAGATAAAAAGAATATCGAACGAGGAAAAAAATAACGGTAATTTTATTACAAACCTGCTATACTGGATGTTATAAGATATAAATGTCGAAACTCGGATTCCTCGCTGCCCCAGATAAATTTGACTTCGTTTGCGTCGTCGGACTTGAGAAAGTACAAGAGATCATTCACGTTGATCCAAGTCGAATTCTGTTCCGAGTATATCACTTGAACGCTCGCTGACGCGGGCGTAAAATGGTTTTCTGTATTGTACGTGTTGGGTGGCGGTTCGCAAAAGTTGTCTATCGACAACAGAACTAATTCGAGTTTCTGTTGCTTCCTGTCTAGCAGTTGTACCCAGACGCTACGCATTAATGAAATGGCACATCATCAATTCTTATTAATTAATACGTGTTTCGCATATGGTTTCCCCCGAACTTACTATTGAGCGTCGGGAGTCCATCCAACTCTCACCATGTACTCCATCCAAGGGAACATTATGTGAAGAGGATACTGAAGCTCTAATATTTCTATATCGATGATTTGCAACGATTCCGTCAAGCGGAACTGCACCATCTTCAAGTTACTCTTAGCATTCGGCATACCTGCTCTAGGAAATCTAAACTCGTCCACTTCATAGGAATTCGCCGAAGGGAAGCAATATATCTTGACGTCACTCTCGTCCACTTCTTCGTATACTATTCTATAGATACCGTCGTACATGGATTTTGGCTGCCACCAGTAACCGATATATCTAAGATAAGGGAAACAGAATTTCTAATTTTCGCGCTTTTAGTATGCGAGTATCCAATAATAAAGAGACCAACCTTGTAAATTCTTCCTGCATGACATAGGAAGGGGTACCGGCCGAAAGTGGGTCATCCACGAGACTCCTACCACCTTTCTTAGCATGAGTCAATCGAACTGAGGAGCCTGTGATGCTGTGTGATAGGTATAGATCTCCAGAACATGTGTGAGCTATCAATGCATTGTTCCAGGGACAGATTTGAGGACATAATTTTGCTCCAGTGGTCGACATTCTGATTTCTGATGGGAAGAGTGGCCCAGGCTGATAGAAAAATATATATGTTTAGACATTTTGCTCCATTATAATCACGATAACACATATATTACCATGAATCCAGTGTCCACACATTGATAAAGACTGCTAGCAGCTGGAAAGACTAATTTTCCACTCTCCGCATGGATCTCATAACTAGTTATGCCCCATGTAGCGAGCCTCTTTCTCTCCCACAACAATTGTTCCTCCTTCGACAGTCTGTTTGTGCTTGATACGCTAAAATTATTTTATGACAGATCCTGTTGCTTCTATCAATGGATAATAAATACAAGCAAGTCAGATGTCTTAAGCTACAGCAGTACCTTTGAAAATTTGCTTCTATAACAGGCTGCCAATGTAGACGATAGCCATTAGCATGATCTGCATGTGCGATGTCTACATACAGAAGTGTGGTCTCCCATCCATTACTCGGAGTACTGAGAAAATAGATTCTAGTTCTAAAATAAAAAGAAAAGAGTATAACTACGTGTTAAAACTCGAGACAATTCTGAAGATACTCCTCGCATGAACGACGAGTTTGCTCACCGGCCGTCCGGTAATGAACGAAAAGTTATAGACCCGGGCACAGAACCAGTGGACACGCCGGATAACTTCCTCCTGAGATCGCTGACAACGGTGCGGAGCTCGGACCAGGCTTTCCGCGGTACCGTGCTGTCAGGAGTGGCCTGCTGCTCGCCGCCCGCCTCGTTGCTGCCGCTCGTGGTCTCCATATTTTCTATACGCTGCTGTCAGGCCTTCCGCGAAGTCATTCGTCACTCAGCGACACGTCCGCGACCGTCTCATGTCGAGAGACGTCAACAGCTCCGAACAACACAGCGTGTGCGCGACAAGGACAACTCTATCTCTAGGACGGCGACGGATATCGCGCAATCACGCAGACTTTGGGAGATTTTATTTTTAGGTTATGCAGCCATGATTCTCGCACCGCTGTCGCCGTGACAAAAGGCTCTTTCACTTTCACCTTCTTCCTCTCCCGAGGCCTCGATGGCCTTCTCGTAGCACCTCGGCGGTCTCTCCCACCTCTCGGTTCCGCGCGCGACGTTAAATTCCCGAAATCGCGTTCTCACATCACTACTGTCACCGTCATCACCACCACCACCACCACCACCATCACCATCACCACCACCAGACCACCACCATCACTATCACCACCAACTCCCTGCCGCTGTCGCCGCCGCGCGATTTCTCGTGCCAAGAATCGCGAAAATTCTCTAAAATTCGAGCTGTCATCCGAGCACTCGCGGATGACAGTAATGACCCACGTTGCCAATATCGGCTTCGGCGGGATTCGTATCGGATGGTGGTTGGTGGTGTGCGATTCACAGCTGATTCGTATCGCGTGGAGCGTAGCACGTGTGAGGCGGTGAAGCACGTGAGGACGGCAAGCATGTAGAGAGATGTTGTGTGCGTGTGTGTATATGTGCATACGTATACATGCGCCGCACGAGACGACACATTCCGACTTCTTGATCGCACGCAATATTTTAAATCGTCTTGAGAGTAATTATAATACATTTTTGAAATTTTCCGGTCTATCCAACCGTCTTCTCTCTCTCTCTCTCTCTCTCTCTCTCTCTCTCTCTCTCTCGCCTGCTTTCTTTCTCCTCGACACTGTAAATTGTATATTAATTCGTATCGTGATTTGTGGTTAACGATTATTAATTGGATATCAATTCGTATTGATTTGTGGCCACGAGGTATTTATATTAGAAATATAGGTATACGCATTTAAATATTTTACATCTTTGAAAATCATGCAAATGTGCACTTTTTTGAGAATATAATGATATTTAAAAAGAACATATCGCGTTTAGAAGTGTTTTAATTAATTTTGTATTGGAAAGGAGGAATAAAATACAGTCGAGGATATTTTTTAAATCAGAATTCTGTCTTTTACGAGATATCGGAAATTTATATAAGAGAAAGAGTTTTAATTGAATTAAATTAATTTAATTTAATATATATTATATATAAAAAGCTCTGATAAAATACATTTAATAAGATTGAAAGAAAGCAGTACTATTTTTTTTAATATTCCGGTCCATCCAACCGTCTTCTCTCTCTCGCCTGCTTTCTTTCTCCTCGACACTGTAAATTGTATATTAATTCGTATCACGATTTGTGGTTAACGATTATTAATTGAATATCAATTCGTATTGATTTGTGGCCACGAGGTATTTATATTAGAAATATAGGTATACGCATTTAAATATTTTACATCTTTGAAAATCATGCAAATGTGCACTTTTTTGAGAATATAATGATATTTAAAAAGAACATATCGCGTTTAGAAGTGTTTTAATTAATTTTGTATTGGAAAGGAGGAATAAAATACAGTCGAGGATATTTTTTAAATCAGAATTCTGTCTTTTACGAGATATCGGAAATTTATATAAGAGAAAGAGTTTTAATTGAATTAAATTAATTTAATTTAATATATATTATATATAAAAAGCTCTGATAAAATACATTTAATAAGATTGAAAGAAAGCAGTGCTATTTTTTTAATATTATAAAATGTAATAATTATTCTAGAATGTCGCGAATTCACATGACGCATGTACATTTGAGAAGGAAAAAATTCTTGAGAAAAGAACAGCTTTCAACCGTACGTGCAGCCACGTTGGCATTGTTCTTACATATTTTAATAGCTCCACTCGGTTGCGACGGCCTTATTTCGTCCCCGCGTGTCCCTAAATAATTTTCCTCGTCGTCGGTGGCACTCGCGCATTACGTACAAAATCCAGTGAAGATAATATACTACAGGTTGGCCTCTTTCCCGTGCGTTTAAAGAAAGAATTTCTTCTCGAACGAGGAAAAACGCAAAATTTTCACGACTCGATGGTTTATCTGACTGATATTCGCGAAAGAGGTGGCGTTAACGTTTCCTATAAATCTATCCAGCTTGTTATTTGTGAACTACTTCGATCCGAGTACAGTGATAAATACTGTCGAGTCGTCTGATAAACGATAGTCGAAATGTACGCGTGTGCACGTTTCTCGTTACATGTCGTTTCATAGAATATTCACATCTCAGGTGTGTGCGCGTGTATCCTTGAATATTTTAATATTTCATTCTCGAAATCTCTATCATATCTTCCTCTCTCGGGAATTCTTTTCTTTATTATTTGAAATAAAATTTTTATTACGTTTCTTTTTCTCTAAACTTAAGAAAATTTTATTTTCTTATGAAGATTCCACTGCATCCCAGTATGAAGTCTTCTCTCTTATTTGAAAAAGATTCTGGAGAACGAAATATATCTATGTTCGAGAAATGAGTGCGTGTGTATGGAGAACGATCGAGAATTCACTTACTGCACGTAATGCGGTTTCATTTCAACATACCCATTATTAGTTCATTATCGTAAACGTGCATAAGTTATACACCGCGAACACGTGCGAATTGAGGATAACCGCGGACAGAAGAGTCACGATAACAAATGAGGAATGCGCAAATATCTCTGACAAGGCACGTACGGTCCGCATTCGCGTATATCGGTTTATATCAATTATCGAAATTCGTCACATCTACGAATCACGCAAGCGTAATATTATATATTCCCAAACAACTCGTTCTGGGTAAGCAAAAGATCATATTTCCATCTCTTATCACAAAAATCTTAAACAGAAAATTATTAATATCTTTTCGGGGGCAAAGCCGTTCTTTACGAGATACGAAAGTACTTTATCGTGAATAAAAATTAAGCATTACAGCTATTATTATAAAAAATGAAAATTTAATTATAGATTTAACGCGATTATATATATCTCGTATGTTGATTCAAATTTTCTAATATCAGCGAATACCTTTAATAGATTTTTTAAATTAATTTTGAGAAATTTGTTCTTTATTCTTTTTACAAGGACTTCTTTACAGAAACACGGTGTAATGTTCGCGGGAAATTTTCGGAACTGTGGCAAACCTATTAAAAAATGGGCCAGACTGCTTTCACCTGAAGTCTTTACTCGAGATGTGGAGGTGAGCCGCGTTAATACGATTTATTGTTACATTAAGAGATCGCTAATTTAAGAATAGAAATTTGATATTTAATTGAACGACTCCATATTGAAAGAATATAATTCTAAAATCTGCCATTTTTTTTCTCTCTTTGCCAAGAATTTCGAAACAGCAATTTATATCAATTTGATAAAAAGCAATATTTTTAACATTGTTTAGCATATATATAAACTTATAAAACTATTCCCTTAATTTTCCTTAATTTCTTAATTTTCTAACAATTTGCTTTCATGAAAGTTTGCCCTGTTAACATTAATCGGTTCAATTCTAATTCATATTCACGTTGAAAATTAACAGAATATTCACTTACCTTAATCTCTTCCTCCCTCATTGCGGGAGACGAGCTAATTGGATTATCGGGAGATTTACCTAAAAGGGAATTTAATAGGACTCCAATACGACATATATACGTATGTACACACCATCCGCTCGCGCGGAAAACTGTCTTTCCCTCCTAAATTTTTATCCCTAAATTAAATTTTTATTTTAGAGAATTGTTTCACTCTATACTCTGCACGTAACGGGATCGAATATCTAGCGTTCGGTCCACACGTAGGTAGAATTTTCCGACGAAACTACCCAATCTTCCTTCCTCGGCCAACCTTCTCGACCGCCACTCGCGTCTGCACGAGGGTCGTATCTTTCCTGAGATATGTTCCGTCCAGAACCCTCACGGGATCGGCCGAATCCCTTTCTCCTTTCTGTACCCTTTAAGTATTAACGTGGCGAATTTCGTAGGTGGTTCAGTTTTCATTTTCATGAATTAATTTGATGTGTCTTTTTATCTTCGATTTCACATAGCGATTGCGCGTACGACAGATGATAAATAAACGATCTCTTGCCCTAATCTTTTTTTATCCAACGAAAAAAATAATAAGATATTTTCTTTTATACAATTTCTTCAGATCACGTGATTGAATTGTGGAAAAGTATTGAGCTTGGAATAAGATATTGGCTGTATTTCTCGATTCGAAACCATCAAATATTTATGAATATTTCGCTATCTTATCGCGCATATTCTTTATTCATGATAGGAAATCACTTGGTGTTTCTGCACCCCTTTTTTCATTTCGCTTTCCATCGGAAAAAATCGCAGCAAACCGTTCGGCGCGAATACGAGGAGAATTACAGCGATTGTTCATTTGAAAAAAAAAAAAAAAAAAAAAAAATGAAGAAGTGCATTTTAAAAGCAAAATATCATTCTTTCGAAGAATTAGCATTTACAAAATAATCCGGAGAATCTAGAAAAAAAATTGAATATTGAAGAGTAGAAAAAAAAACGGGAGGGAAATTCCGAATTGCATTCGCGTGTTTTATATTTCCTTCCTGGCCACGATCGAGGAATGCTCGCAGTCAGCCGGAATCACTGACGTGATCTGGCGAGGGAAGTCAGGTATCACGTAGTAGTTGGCATGCAGAGCCGGCCCGCGGGCGTACTTTACTCAACTTTTCCCCCCCCCCCCTTAACCCTCCACCCTCCTCCTCCTCCTCCTCCTCCTCCTCCACTCGAACACCCTGTCCGAGACCGCCGTGTAATGTAGCCAGCGCTTTATTGAATATTTCGCCGCGGTAAAATGATAAAGAAATCCTCGGCAAGCTTCCTCGGACTTATGTGGATATATAGAGCCGCCGGCTTCCGAAACGAAGAGGTGGTGCGTGCTCTCCCGGGCGTCGACAACCACCATCGGCGTTACAGCCACCGTCAAGGGTCGATCATTGATTTCAAGCCTGAGAGAAAATTCTTTACGTGTCGTTGAGAATTTTTCGTGAATAAAAAAATCAATCCTTATATATATATATATTTTTTTTTTTTATCAATTCGAGACGAATAATTTAGTCAGAACCGTTTATCGAATTATTTTGAAGATACGCGATTAAAAAATTAGTTTCTCGAGGACATGAACATTTCTTTTACATCTCTTGTATATTTAACACGGTTTATTATCTGAGTATAAAAGCAATTTTCCCCGTCGTTAAATTTTTTGTATCTTTTGACACGCACATCTCCATTTTTTGCAGAATAGAAAATTCTCTTTGTGTAGACTCTCATTATTATTTGCCATGGTATCTGCAGCTATTGATAAATTCATCTCTCTCTCTCTATAAATGTATAAATAATATTCTCTGCACAGGTGATGTTCCTTATACCTTCTAAGACCTAACGCGAGTGGAATAATAGCAAAGGGAATTCCTCCTAAAAGCCTTTACGATCGCAGCTACAGGAGCATTCACGTGACGTGGTTCAAATTTTCCTCGTAACGCGATGGTTGTCGATATAAAATTCAACATTATTCTATCAACGTGATATATATTTTTAATGCCTTAGATGTATTCGTATCAATTATTTCTGAAGACAAATATTGCAACACATGTGATATATATAATATCACATGTATATATCTGAAACAAACTCAAATTTTAATATGTCTTGATTGATATATGAAAATATTATTGCTTGTCGATTGTACTTTAGTAATTAAAATAATCTCAAGTACAAAATACAAAAGAATAAGTGTACTATTGTATGCATATTTTCGCATTGCATAACATTCTAATTATATATGTATTTAGAATCGTCTCATTATTCCAATGAGCTAGTTATTTGCTGCGTAACAATGCCAGTGTAAGTCCAGAGAGAATATATTACGTGAAAATTTCAAGGGTCTGGACGATGCTGTAGAGAAAAGGACATTTTCTACGAGACATTTAAAGCGTCCCAATGGCATCCCCTTATAGCCTCGCAGTATGGAGCCATTTCAATATTGAAGGACCGAATGACATCAGCGGGATAAAAAACATTCGTGCAAAAAATTAGAAATTTGCTCCATCTGTCTCTATTACGATACACCATTGTCTCTCAATTTGTAACTTTATTTTCTGTCGAAAAGAAAAGAAAAACTCGAAATAAAAAATTTCAAAATACGACGAAACAATTGGATATGGAACTCGTGTCGATTTGCTGTTTTAAGGGAAGGGACACCTAAAAGGCTACCGAATTTCCGGAACGGCTTTTGAGCACGGAATAGGGTAGGGGCTGCACTTTAGTTGACACGGGCGTACGTAACGCGTGCCCCTAGGGGGTCGCAATATCGATCTCCCCTCTTTCCCTCGTATCTCCCACCCCCCTCCGTCCGTTCGTTCCGCGGCATATCAACAACGGACAGCTCGAATTGTACAAACCTAATGGAATATATGCCTTCCGAGAAGCCTGTCGTCCTTCCGGCGAGAATTCGTGCTGAAGCTGGAAATCCTCGATGATAGATTCAAATCTAAATGTCAAAGTCGAAAGGAGAAAATTTTTGAAGGAGTCGATTTTATTGTTTATCGTTTAAAATCTCCATTTTCATTTTTGAGATAATAATTAGAGGGAAATTAGTGATCGGGATGTTTTAAGCTGGATGGATCTCCAAATTTTTGACACATAATAACATAAATTCGCAAAACTGTTCTCGATTACAATGTTTCTTGAATGTTTCAAGTTGAAAAAATTAAGCATATTTTCAAAAATTATACAATTTCATTCAATGATTAAAAGGATGGATGTGTATAAAGGAGTTCATATACACGACATATGTTGATTAAAATATATGTATATGTATATATGTACATATTATATAGCGGTAATAATAATATTATTAGTAATAAAATTAATACTATGATATATATAATGAGATGTCAAGTGATTCCCTCACGAGAAGGGAACAGAGTTGACGATTCGTTGATATCGTTGATACCTCCCGAAGATGCTTTCGATACACTTGCTCTTCTCGTTGTTCTCTCCTCTTCTGTCGCGTTGTAGAATCCTTGGGAAGGGTAGATAGATGGATGTCTTTTTTTCGCGACACTTACAGCCTCTCTGCGACGTACGTGCTGTTACGATTTTGAAAAAAGCCCTTGATCATCCAGCCAGCTAAAACTTGGATTAAACTTGCAAAAGGTATCGATCTCGCCGGCGATATATCACTTGTTAGAGAATTAGATATCACTATTATTATAGAGCCCAAGACCTCGCAGGGTTCGATATGCCGTGATCTGTACAGTTAACACGTCGACTATCCGCGAATCGCAATTTGAAGAGAGAATTTTTTCCCCTTCCTACAATTGATCTTGACATATCCTCGCGGGATTCGTTCTGTCAAAACGATAAGCGTCCACGAGATAGTTGACGTGTTAATGGAGACAACCACGCGCGCACAAGCAAAGACTACTATTACATATTACAGTCTATGATTACAATTACTTTCCGCCGTTTTAGAGTTAACGAGCACGGAATCTCCTTTTCGTATCGGGTACGGTAATATTACCGGCATCCTTCTACCAGATTTCAGTTTAGTTTCAGCTTACGATTAGTACGTATAATTCTAATCTAAAATCATCCCATTCTCATGTGTGAGAGTCACTTACGAGTACACGATGTATATACTATATGCACGATTTGTACTTGGAGTATAATGTTCATCAAAGCGTTCATCTATCACCAGCTCCCCTAGTGCTGCTGAACATAATGCACATGGCGGGTGCACAAGAAAATAATATTTAGGATCTTCGAAGATCAATTTTTTTTCCGCGTGTCTCGAGTCTCTGCTGGCGCTGCCTTTATCCGTGGATAAACAATATAATCGAATGATACATCGAGTTTTTTTTTTCTATCTTTCGCTTTGCTTGCTCCCTGATGCGCTCCTAAATATCGATATGATAGATAATGTAATGCAATTCGTGTGATAGGCGTCGTGGGGTGATTAGTAAAAGAATAGGATTACTAGAGTATAAAGTATTCAACTACGAGTATTCATTCGATATCTCGCTTATTTTATCACAGGCAACGACACCGAGATGCGTCTTCGATTTTTATTATAGCAACGACATCGGAGACGACTCTTGACTAGAAATACGAATGCGCCGGATAAAAACTTTGAATATCGTTGTATAATTTTCAGGTAACCTGAGACACAATTCATGCGGCTTTTGATATTGAAAATTAAACGCCGATCAAATTTGTAGCCACAGTTAAGGGGTCTGACCACCCTGACTGCTCGACAAATAGGCTTATTTTTAAAAATTTGTAAATTCGAAAGTATAAGACAAAATTTATTTATTTTTGGCCACATAGTAGATTAGGGTTTTAAGAATGTGCCGCCATTTTGGAATATTTTTTGTTAAAACTTATAAGAGACATTCTTAAAATCCTAATCTACTATGTGGCCAAAAATAAATAAATTTTGTTTTATACTTTCGAATTTACAGATTTTTAAAAATAAACCCATTTTTCGGGCGATCAGGGTGATCTTTTTGTGGTCCTTAAGGGCGATTATTATAGATATCTTCTGAAAAAAATTTTGCGTCTTGTGTGTGTTTTTCTATTCGTATAGATTCTTTGTATATGTGTATATATTTGTACATATCACACGATTTTTCTTCTCACTTCCCACAATAAGAATTCTTCAAACATGCGATATTTCTGCTCAATTTATATTTCTAGTATTGTCTATTAATTAACTACTAAATTAAAAATAATTAATTTACTAAATTAAAAAAATCTTATCAAATCTTTTACTGTTAGCACAGGAAAATTTTACTTATTCGTTTTAATACGAGTTCCTGTTTTGCATTAGGCTACCCACATTACGAATGACGATATTAAATCTCGACCGATAATTAATTAGACTTTTTCATTCTGGGATCTCATTAACACATAATGGTCTCTCATTTGCATCTGTTAAATCGTAATACATTGTTGACAAGCTCGCAACATTATGCGATTCTCATTCTACTCTGTCGCAATATAATTATTTTCCAATATTTGCGTATTATCTATACGTGATTTTATCCTACGTAAGTTTTGATCGATAATCTCGCCCTAGATTTATCTTACAACGCGTAAATGCTGATATACGAAAATCGATAGGTATCGGTCGACGAAGAGATTATTTCAACATTAATTAAACATCGAGTCGCATCGAATCGTGATGCTGTCAAGTTTCTGACACGTTCACGTGACCGTTGGAATGTCAACGTTATTAGCGTTATATTATATCAGTACATAAGGGGGAAAGTGAAAATTACACACGCGGTAAAGTATATCGCGCCGCGGGAGAATAATTCCCGGATTATACGGGTCAGCCGTTAATGAAAATTGCGTGTGTCAAAGGTCCTCGGAATTCGCGTCATGAATAATCTATCCGCGGCACTGCGTGACGAATGAATTTCGCGTTGCGAATAAATTTCCGTAAACTTCTCGAAAATGCCGTGCAATAATAATCGATAATGCGAATAATTTGCGCCAGTATTCGCGTGTGTTCAATCAATTTTAACGATGAGCGCAAAGTGGGTATAGAACCGTGTGTCGTAGCGATGAGGGAAAAAAAAAAATTTATTCCAAAAAAGAAAAAAAATCATCAATTACAATCTATCCCTCCCCTCTCACCCCGATGTCGGCACTCACCTCTGATGTTCCTCGCTGCTTCGAAGCACCCGCGACACAGTATATACGTGTACTCCCTTTTCTATATATATATGTGTGTGTGTATACCTTTGTGTATATGAAATATAATAAACCATATCTCTACTGTCATAAATCTACTTATGTATACTTGTCAAAAATTACGTTAAGAGAGACATGCTCCTCGAATGATTACTCCGGTTTTATTCGGATTCCGCAGAATGAAGAAGATCTATAAGGCCGAAAAGGAAAAGGAGAGAGGGAGGGGGGGGGGAGGGAGAGATAATAATACGATAGACGGGATATCAATTAGCTACTACAGCAAGAGATACTGATATTTATATATGTACATATACGCGCGCAACGTTATTCCAAATCGATCGATCCACACGTGTTGCTAGGCGAATTTCACGTGTGACGAGATCGCTTTGTAAATTTAATTCTTGGTTATTTTTTCCTTTTTTTTTTTTTGAGATTCAACGCATTTTTCTGAAGTAAAGTCGAACGATCTTGTCCGAAAGACACTTTCTCTCAGAGGACTTTACCGGGAATGGGAGGCGTCCCTTATTTTACAAGACGATGTCTACGTGTATGAGTTTGATATAGGCACGATTTCAAAGATACGATAGGACACTGTAAAAATATCATATGTTAGTACGAGTATATCTTACTCCAGGCGTTATGGTAAAATTGTGTTTTAAAAATCTATGTAGGATTTATATATATATATATATGATCACTGTGTCTACTTATCTACGAAGAATACTCTCTACAATACTCCGGATTCACGAAACAAACGCGTCGATTCTTCGAAAGAGATGATATATATATATATATATATGTATATATTCGTTATATTGTTCATATAATGCAGCTGACTTGAGAGTTATAAAAATTTTTATTTTCATTCAAATTAAAAATAATTTTATTTACACATAAAAATTCAAGTACTTTTTTTTACTATATTTAACATAGAAATTTTTTTTTATTAATATTTTTCATCATCAAGATCTTGCTTTAATGAGTTGCTAACAAATCTGGATTGAATCTAAGTATAATAACGCGTCAAAAGTTATGTCGGAAAATGTTTTCTCCACAAGACTATTATTTTGCCAAGAAAACATTCCATCTGTGCTTGCATTTATTTCGTGACCCGGTTCCGATTGTTCAAGTCTGATCTCAATTATAGGACAATCACTTGTGTATAGATGTGGACAACAATGAGAGGGGCGGGGCGGGGGGGGGGATGGTAAACGTTAGGAGGGGGAGAAACAAAGTTTTAGTAAAGCAATTAGCGTGGAATAAGAGTATTTTTAATGATTTCAACAACAACAGGTACAGTAACCAGTGTTTACCTGCAGTAAATACGTTGGTAATTATTTTCTCTCTTTCTCTCTCTCGCTCTCTCTCTCTCTCACAATTTTCTCTCCTTTTCTCTTTCTCTCTTGCACGATGTTTGTCTCGCAATTATTCCTACTGTCGCTTAAATCTAATTTTTATTACCGTCTTTTGCGCTTATCCATCTATATATACGGATAACCAAATTATTTACGTGATTAACTACGTATCTTTACTAGTCGGCTGTCTAGCTAGCTAACTATTCTAGTTGTGTGTACGTATGTGTGTTGCATAGTTCGGGCTTTTCTACTGGCAACGATCTTATCATTTTCCTTAGTCCTTTCTGTTCGTTTTACGACCAACTCGGTGAAGGTACTTTTGAAGAGACGCAAAAGAGCATCTCCAACGATTCAAGTAATCAAGTTCGAAATAAAATAAATGTAGTTAGTACCATGCGGATCAATACCGTGTTTTTGCATTCAGAGATCTCGCGTTTCTAAGAAGGAAAATAATGAGATCATTGTCAGTAGATCGGGCGAAAGAGAATGCGCTACATCAAAGCTTTCCGGGGAAAAAAATCGGGAGGCACAGAAAGTTATCAATCCTTCGAGATTTTGTTTATCCCTGCACAATTAATTAATTTACCACAATTAAGTTGAGGGAGTTCGATTTCTCTCTCTCTCTCTCTCTCTCTCTCCCTCAACTTAAATAAATGATTTGTGAAATAATCATCGCGAACGTGCGACATCGCGCTCTCCGTGCACATCAAGTGGATCTCTTCGCTTCGACGAAACGATCTTCTCGAATCGATATCGAAACGATATCGAACGTACAACAACGATCGTTGAAAAATATTACTAATAATAATAATTATAATCAACGGATATATCTGATGGAAGAGAATATATGCCGGAGGCTGCTTGCTCGATAACAGAGTACGCGTCTCGTATAGAAAGTTAATGATATAATGATGAAGTAGATCTTTTCAATTATATCATGTAAGATATATTGCTACTGAGCTATGTACGCGCTACAAAAAATACCGAAAGCAAATCCGGACTTCGAAACGTCTTTCTCGTCGCGGACACATAAACACACAATCCATATATATATATATATTTTTTTTTTTTTTAAGGAAGAAAAGGGCCTTCTTCCTTGAAAATATAATCGACGTTCGTCGCGTTTCGCGACAACAAAGATTTTCGAAGATTCGGATTTCGCTCCCCCCTCCCCTCCCGCGGTCATTTCGTCACCTGTCATCACGCTGTCACGACAACGACACGTATATGTGAAAGTCGATCGATCCGACGCAATGTTTGCGTCCCAGTTTCCTAATATGCATGTATATTGCTGATATTGCTGACACTATACCGTGTCGTTCCTTAAGGAGATTTTTTTTTTCCAAAGCGTGTCTCGCAATAATCCTGACGAATTAAATAAAAGGGAAGAAAATTGACGTAGCGAGCAGCTGCTCGACTACTGCTACACATATCACGCTTTTTACAACGTCTTAGAAAATTAATGAACCCTACTAATGCTCCCACTCTCTCTTTCCCACATCTTATTTTCCCTCACTCATCTCTAATAAATATCGTTCAATATCTCGAGAGGAAAATATTTACATCTCGTATAATATTCGAAGAGAAAAGAAGTATTTACAAGTGTCAGAATCATATAAAAGAATAACACTTCTATCTTTCTCTCTATAGTACTCCCTATAATCGCGTACGAAAAATTCAACGGTGTGAGAGATAAGGCGGTGCGATAGGATCAACGTAAAGTCGCATTTGTCGTGCAAAAAAGATGCACGAGTATTGTTATTTATTTTTATTTTTGGAAGACCGCGTTTTTTTTGATTGATTTCCGAATATTGCGCGACGAATCGTGCCAACTCGTCGTTTGATGAAAGTATAATTTGACATTTTATAGTAAAATGTTTTATGCGCAACATTCATACGGCATGGAATATGCGATTCACAAGGTAAAGTTACGGTAGAGAAGTCATGGTAAAAAAAAAATCTATCTTACGGAAACGAAACTGTCAAAGTAACCCGATGATAGATTGTCGCGAGATTAGAGTTGATTAGATTGTTGTAGTAATTAAAATGTATAATTAAAATTAAATAATTATATAAATCACACGGTAATCTCTAAATGATATATGAGCGTAAAATCGTATCAATAAATATTTCTCAAACTTGCAATTACGTATGCGCGTCATCATATCGATCTTATCAATGTAGCGTCTTCTTTAATAAAGAGTGTGTATGAAAAAATTTAGATACGTATTATATTATATATAATATAATTGCGAGAAACTTTCTAGCGTTTATCTCTGTTGAGAGTTTATGAAAACTTTCGCAAGCGAGTAATAAATGAGACGAGATAAGTGAATAATTACTCGCGAATTTTTATGCACGAGAAAATTAGTTAAAAAGTTAAAACTCGGAGCGAATTATTTATCGCGTCGAAGAAACTAACCAGAGTTATTTAGCTAACGGATCGAGTAGACGAGCAAGAGTCTCGGAAAATCCGAAAATCATAAACTTGTAATTTTAAAAGTATCGTATCGCGAGCATCATTAAAATCGCGCGCGACGCTTCGTCAATTAAATTACGACACGTCTATCTATCTTTATCTCGTTTATTAAAATTTACCTCACTCCAAAATCTACGATGCTGTCATCCATCGATATTTATCGTTATATGAAATATTAAATCGTAAATGTATTCGATATTACGAGGATGTTTTTCACACTTGCGTGAGCGCGTCAGAATATATTATCATAATATTATGTATCATTAATAATTTACTACCTTAATGATCTTAATTTATATTATTAAGACACGTATCTGCGCGTATAACAGAACAGCATAGATCGCTGAATACATCAATTGGTGATTCGTGAACGAAAAAATGCTTCAATTTTTCGGGGAACGTTCACATTCTCAAAATACGTGATCATTTTTCAAGAAATACTCGCGTGAAAAATATTCAACATGTTTCGAGCAACGTCATAAAATATTGTACCCTTTTGAAATATCCTTTGAGTAATGCATAAAATGTTTAGTATCAGACGAACGAAGAGGCACAATGTCGATTCGTTGGCGAAGCGTCGCGTAACAAGACGATGATACTTTTTATCCTTGAGTGAAGAATCGAAGAATCAAACGCTCTTTCGTGAAATCTATATTTATGTTCTAACGCACGCACGGCTTCTTCGCCTTTATTAATAAATTCGCTGCTTGCTCGCTTAATTTCGTATCGGGATAGGATAATGGCGGTGGTGGCCAAGGTAGAGCATTAAATATTTTGCTTTCGTCCACATTTTGCGTTA
>JBCEZX010000106.1:1817487-1832701 GCA_039654345.1 Cataglyphis cursor
AAGTATATGTATATATATATATATATATATATATATATATATATATATATATATATGTATGTATAGATCGATTTTATAATATATTTATATACTTTATATATTTTTGTTTTTTATAAATATAATTGCGTGTAAGTGATGTATATCTTTTAATATTCGTGTATGCATGCGTATGCAGATGTGTATGTACGTGTGTATGTGTATATAATATATACGTATTGGAAGAACAAGACACCGCGTCACGACGCGCGTGTGCGGCCTTAAAAAAGCGCCATGAAAAACGCGTGGGTCCCTTTTTCGAAAAAGTCACTCGAAAAGTAAAAGAGCAGTCATGGTGCACGCTCTCGTGTCGCACGATGTGCATGATCGTTTCGATGCTCCCTCTCGCGCTTTTATTGTCGTGTCGCGACAATACGTCTTCGGCCTCGCCGAAGCGTAAAATGCAAAAAAAAAAAAAAAAATTCTTGATTCGCGCATCGTTCTTACAGGATGATTCGTCAAAGAATTTCTAAAGTCAATCGATCCATGAAACCGATAGGCTCCATCGTGGAAGTTCATTATCTTAAACTTATATGCAATCAAATGCAATTTTACATATATATATATATATATATGTAATGAAGGTACTTAAAAATGCAAAAAATTATTATAAAAAAAGAGACTAAATTATGTGCGATCACCCGTGTAAAAATCGATGTGTGAGTGCACCACGCGAGACTTTAAAATCGATTTCCTCGACAATCTCTCTTGCTGGTAAATGTAACAGTGATAATGAGACTGACGATGATGATGGTGATGATGACGATGATGGTGAGAGTGTTGGATAACAATGTACCATTACAGATATTCAATGATATATTTTTGTTTAAATCACACATGCGATTATGTAAGGCCTCATTGCCTCTTACGACGCGACTGTCTCGCATCGTGCAATAGAATGCATTACAATCACTATGGCAAGTGTTTTTTTTTTTTTTTCTTTCAATAAATTAAAAAGATTCGTAAAATTGACGCGGGAAACTATTCGTGATAATTTGACAGTTGCATTTTATAATGCATATGTAATAAATAAAATAATAAATATAAATCTAAATAATTCTAAATAATAATAATTCTCTAAATTCGCCTCGAAAATTATTCCGGAAATATGCAAACAGTCCCTTTCAATCAAACTTTTGAGACGATAAATCGCGACGAGCAAAAGACGAAACATTAATTATACATTGACAGATTAATCGCAAATGCGAGACAGCCGCTTAGAAATATGTTAATATATACAAATCGTTACACATGCACGATGCATTCTTGTAGTCTCGATATAAATGTTTCCCCGTCAACGAGAACAACTTTCCCGACACTGGTATTTTATAATAGACTATCGACGTAGGAACGATACGTCTCCATCGACTATCGTATGATAACTGTTTCGACCGAATCATACTATCGATAATTAGGGCGGGAAAAATATTACTGTAAATAAATATCTCTCATTCCGATTGAAATCTAACGCCCTGCATTGATTTAAGCCACCATGAAACAAAGAATGTAATTAAAAAAAATGTATGAATTATACTTTTCGCTTATACGAAGTCACGATTGAAACGCAGTCGCCTCCACGTTTTATCAGTCAATAATGTAATGCCCAGAATCGGATTCGAAAGAAGCCAGATATTTTCCAAATGTCACGCTTCTTTCTCGATCTTCGCGTCTTCGTACAATAAATATTCTTTCGTTAGTTTCTACATGAAATTTTTCCGAATCACTCTCGCTCCCGAAACCTTTTCTCCGACGACTTTCGAGTCCGACTCTGCCGGATTACTCCAAAAGTCGCACATAACTACGCCTACACCATCGACTCGATTTTCTATTAATAATACTAATACTACGAACGACTACATTTATATGCTCTATGATACGTGAATACATCTTCTCTTCGTGTTAACAGCGAGGAGTAAGGTACACTGGAAACGATATTATTATTCGATAACACCAATGCTCCCTATAAAGAGGCCCACGTGCATCGCATCCGTCCTTCACGAAATATATATACGCCACTTTATTCGCACTTTATTTAAATATCGATATGTATACTGGATACCTGTTGATAAGAATGAAAAATTGGAAATTTTTATTTTTACGAAAAAATATTCGATATGTTCGTCGAGAGATAATTCGTGTACAATCCTAGGGAATTGAATTACACGATTAAAAATGTTATTCGAAAATTACATTAGTCGGAGGAGTGTCTTTGTCTTTGCATGAAAAATTTAAAAAAAAAAAAAAAACATGATAAAATGCGAGATCGCCTCTGGCGGCACGTGCCCCGCTGACGGATGCGATGTTTCTTCAGAACTCCAAACACATTAGTTGCGTAATGTCCGAACGCAGTGTTTTTCAAACACTATTCCCCCGCTCCGGGATACTCTTCGTTCGAGTAGTCTCAGTAGATAACAATTCCGCCGCTCGTCCGTACCTTCTTTACATTCAAACAAGTAATGTCAAACCGAATAACCGCGTTATATTAATCGTTACACAAACAAGTGTGTTTAATCTATCTTTAAAAACGGATCAACTTTTTTTTTTTTTTTTTTTTTTTTTCTTCATCGAAAACGTGGATTCAATACCGTTTAAAAGTAGCTTCCTCGAATCGAGGATATTTACCACGTGGTAGAGAAAAGCGTTCCGATTGAAAAACACCAGCTCGAGATAAGTGTCTAGGTAAGATCTACGAGGGCAATATCGAAGTCTAAGATGTGAAACACAAAACAAAGAAACGCGAAGGAGGAAGAAAGAGAATGAAAGAAGGAAAAACATATCGAAAGTACTCTTACCTGGACTCCCGCCGTCTCTGCATACCCCATGGGGTCCTCTCTCCCCTTCCGGACAGTCCTCGGTTCGCCAGCCTTCTGTGTGTGCTCTCGCGCGTTCTCTCTAGCAATCGACACTCAATTCTACTGCCTATAGAAATTAATATGCGTCTAAATCGCGGGCGTTCCGAAGCTTTTTCCCTTTCATTTCTTTTCTCTCGTTAGTCGTGTATGTGTGTGGGTGTGTGTGTGTAAGTGTGCGTAGAGAGCAAGATGGGCAATAGAGATTGGATTAAGGCACTCGGGTTATATCGAATCGATTATTACAATCGGGGAGAGTAGAAAAGAAGAGGAGAAGAGGGGGTTAACAGTGAGGGCGATTTGCACGGAGAAAGTGGTCAAAGTGAAACATGAGCATGGGAGAGAAGAGGATGGTGAAGACAAGGATGTTATATACTTTTTATTTATTTCTCTCTCCGGGTACGCTACCCCCAAAAAATCATATATAAGGTGAGAGGGGGAAGATGGGAGGGAGTCGGGGGGGGGGGGAAGGTAGAAAAGAATGATCGTGGAAGAGTACAGCCGCTTCCTCGATTCTTCAAACATACCTCTTTTCGGCGAGTAATAAATTTTTTTTTTTTTTCTTCTTCTGCGGATGAAGAAGTGAATCGGGGTCGATAAGCAGTACGGATAAAGCAGTCGCTTTAATCCACGGCTCGCTGCCTCCAGCTCGCTTTTTATTGCTTCTACAACGTCCGTCGAAGAGGATAGACTCACTCTACTATCACATTTAGCGAGAATATTCTTGGCTCTCGCGTGCCCGTACCCCCTTTTAAGCGCGAGGGGGAGGGGGAGGGGGAGGGGGAGAGGGAAGGGGGAAGAGAAGTGATACAGAGTAGGCGCGTATATCATCGTGTTGCCGACGCACGCGCGTGTGTGTAAAAAATTCACTACATCTATTTAGAGTATCCCCAGTTCGACTAATTATTATTTCTCTCTCTCTCTCTCTTTTCGCTAGTTGTTCTACTTACGATAATAACAAGATTGACAAGATCGCGATGTACGCGTGAGATCACTCTTTCTTTTTTTTTTTTTTTTTTTTTAAAGGCAAGACGATATATGTATACGTTGTACGATTTCTCTGATATATCCGTGTCTCTCTTGATCGCCAAAGAAGACACGAGCGTAAAGTGCCACGACGACGAAGGGAAAAGCGCTTTGCGAGTAGGTTGCTTCCCTTTTGTGTTGGAGAAACAGTTTCGACTCTCTCATTCTGCCTTCTCTTTAAAAGTGATACTCGGGGACTTGGAGGTGTTTTCTTTCTCCGTGCTGTGTAATGGAGCCGACACTTCGCTTCATATCGGCAAAGCCGTATCTACCGATGAGCGGATTCATCATCCTCTCGCGCGTCGAACAATGAATCATTTATATCCGTCGGTCTTCTCTCGATTCCACCTTTCTAAGGATCGCAATTGCAGTTCTCACCATGGACAGCTAATCGATTACCTTCTGCCGCGTAAAAAAAAAAAAAGAAGGATCAAAAAATGTTATCGTGTTTCTTCTTTAATCGTACTTTCTTCGTAGATGCAATAAATACTTTATTTACAAAGAAATATAAAAAATATAATATATACGAATCCAGACATATCTATAGGAAATATATAAATTTTCGATTGGAGGAAAACTTTTATATCGAAACGATAATTGAATGTTTTTGCGTCGCTCATCGATAGAGACGCTTTTCTGATAGAGCGTAAGTGAGAATCAGTGATTCGAGGGATGGAATATCAGGGGGGATAATCTTTGGCTTTTTTCGTATAACGAAAGTACACGCCTACGCGCCTCCAAAAGCTAGTAGAACACACATCTACTTTGATATAATGTAGCAAAACTGTACGCGTCGTCCGGCTATATGGACACGTATTTATTTATACACGTTAAGGGGAAAGGAATTGGATACGTATTATTTATACCCGTTTAGGGGAGAAAATAGGGAAAAGGAAAGGAAAGAAAAAAAAAAAAAAAAAAAAAAAAATCTGGGACAGAGAACGAGACAATGTGAGGAACGCGTATAGCTGCGTATAGCGTAAATCGATTATTTCTGTATTTTCTGTACAGAATTTATACATATTTTTTTTTCTTATATAAAACACAAAGAAGATTTATTATATATCGTCGTAATATTTTGGGCGTTAATATTCGCCCTTTTTCCATTTCAGATTTTAATTCTACATTTATCATATTTATTTGTTGCACTGTAATTTAATTTTTATCAAAGTTTAATTAATACTTTGTTCTGGGCAATTCTTTTTTTCTTTTACATAGGATTTAATTAAATTCGCAAAATTTAATTGAATCGTTTTTTATATGATAAAGACAATTTATATATTTATGATGGTTTTTCTATACTATTAAAATTTTACAAAATTTTGAAATAAATATGTGAACGATTGGTGATACCTCATTGCAGCTATATCGTTTTTCAGAAAAGAAGGATGATTCTTTGCTCGCAATCGGTATTAATGTTACAAAAGAGCGAGATGAAAACTAAGGTAACTGCGTTATTTTCACGCAGGAACTAATGGGAAAATCGAGAAGGGATGTCAATAAAAATACATCGAAAGATATATCCTTACTTGTCGCTTAGAGTGCGCCAAAGGTGGTCTAGCTACGATGCATGCGCTACAACAAATTCGCCGATTGTTTTAAACCACTTAAGAAGCGTAAGGGATAATGGGGAGACGGGAGACATAATTATCAAGATGGCTATCTAGAGAAAAAAATGGGCGGTATTCTCTGGTTGGTCGAAACAGACATGGGAAAATTTTTTAGAGCAAGCTTTCTCTTCGATCGAGTTTCTTTAATCGTAATGACAATGGTGTTTTGTGCGTCACATTGTAAATCGATATGTACAGAACGTTTCAAAATCATCGCGTGATTGTTTTTATTTTATTATAATTTTCCCATAATTAACGAATAAAAATTGCTTTTAGCAAAATGAACTTCAAAAACTTCGAAATCATGCATTCGATTATCAGTGGACCCTAATCGAAAATTTCAAACTTGAAAAATTTGATTACGCAGACGTATAATATTAAAAAAAAAAAAAAAAAACTATTAAATTGTAAAAAAAATGATAATTTTTCTCGTTGTCGTCGCCAAGAGAAAAATCTTAAAAAAGAAGCTATAGTTGAAAGACATCCGACGTTTCGAGAACACTCTGTATAGCGTGCATGTCGGTAATCCTCTTTACACAGGGAACAGCAAATAAAGCAACAAGTGATATCAAAGTTGAAAGTCGGCCGGCGTTATTGAAGTAAATGTAATATTCTTCTTTACGAGATCCGCGAGAGTTTTTGATATTTTTCATACTTTTGAGGGATACAAACTTCGGAGAGGAAAGTCACGATCGAAAATCCAAGAGGATGCACGTAGCGGTCTAATATTTTAGAGATGCAACGCCGCGAGGAGATAAATTCGTTGAAATAATTTTACATAATTACACCGTCATGTATAAATTTGTATTATCACGTATATTTCGACAGAGTAAAGAATACCGATCGCTTAATCGTCCGATAATCAAAGCATAAAATATTATAGCTTTTGTTTACGGCACATAAGATCTATAAAGTTCAAATTTTAA
This sequence comes from Cataglyphis cursor, assembly GCA_039654345.1. NCBI lineage: Eukaryota > Metazoa > Arthropoda > Insecta > Hymenoptera > Formicidae > Cataglyphis > Cataglyphis cursor. Next base: position 1,823,935 of record JBCEZX010000106.1, read on the forward strand.
TTCTGCAGAAATTATCTTAATTTTACAACTGCTTTTTCTACAAACATAATTTTCATCCCCTTGTTATTCTTGAATCTCTTGACGAGGACGCGACGCGAAATGTGCCACCGAGAGTTTGGACCAACCAGAGAGCGGCTCGAAACGAGCGCCCAGCGGGGTTAACGAGACCATAATTACGATTTAATATTAATTAGCCAATTAGAGTAGGCCGCCACCCCCCCGCGGGACGCGCGTGTTCTACCGGGGCGTAAAACACAGGTTTCGATTGAGCGTTAGTGATAAGAATTCAAAACAATGATTATTACAAGGAATAGTAATAAAAAGGCCGATATTGTACAATGTGTACATACCAAGTGTATATATATATATATATATATATATACATACACACATACATACATATATATATGTATATATATGTATATGTATATTCGACTAAGTAGATAGTAGGAAGGAACAAATAAACGTGTACATAATAAATATATATAGAATAGAATAATCAAGTATGTGTGTGTGTGTGTGTATAAACACACACACACACACACATATGTACAGCACTAACATAATTACTTTTTGCCAACAAGTTAGGCAAGAGAGATACGAGGTTTATCAATAATAAATTACAAGGGGTGGATCGCAAATATGGACCGGGGATTTCTGGAGAGATCTATAGCTACGAATTTGATTGTGGAAGGTGGTAGAGGGTGTGGAAGGGGATCAAGTGAGAAAATACAAAGGAGAGATATACACAAATAGAGGTTAGCTACAAGTTTTAAACGACTACTTTATTGGCAATTTTTCTAGGCATCAACCTATACTAATTTTTACGTTACGTTTTTCGTTTGTGTTGCTGTCGGTTCTTGTGGCGTGCGCCATCGAGCGTACTCTTGCGTTAACGTCGTATATTTGCCTGTCCACGTGTCTATGTATGCGTGTACGTTTGTGTGTGTGCGTGTGTGTGTATGTGTGTATGTATCGATACACACGTGCACATCGCGCGCGTGCTCTGGTACGCCAACGTAATAATAAAAATCATCCGCCGGATAATCGATTTTTTTTCTTCCTTTTGTCCGATCGAGATATAAGCTCAAAATAAGGGAATCAAGCAGGAGGAGGAACTAAACTAAAGGGCAAACAAAACGGAAACGCGAATACGAAATGAAAGAGCTCGAACGTTTACATTCGCCACGCGATTACAACTGATCCGGGGGGTGGGGGAGGGGGGGGGGAAGAGAGGGAAAAAAAAGAGAAGAGAAAACGAAAGTTAGCGATAGTTTAAATAAATCGAGGGATGGGAGGGGGGGGGGGGGGTGCGAGAGAGTCGAGCACGAGCTCCCCCATCATCGATCGTTGCTTTGGGTGACTTTACGTGGCGAGTCGCTCCCTCGCACACACGCCCCCTCCTTCCCGCATTTCTTCTCACCCTCTTCTCGAGAAACGATTGGCGATCGGTCATACGCTCGTTGCGTTTTTATCAATAGCAGCCCAATTATCATCTCCCTTATGGCACGCACGTGTGTGGCTGGCACTAAGAATCTAATAATACGATAACGCGCAAAGTAAAACGATAAATAAGAGAACTAATTTCAGAAAATTGCGATTCGCGCGCGGGCACGCACGTGATGCGTCACGTGTCGATGTGAATATGAAAAATTGTGTATGTGTGTGTGTGTGTGTGTATGTTATGTATTTATATAAGTGTCGCTAATAATAATGATAATCATAATCGTAATAATAATGACAAGCACAATAATGATGCTGATGCGTAATAATAATAATAATAATAGTAATCAATGATAATAATAGTAATAATAATAATTATGAGATAATGGCGGTAATGATAATGAGTAGTAGTAATAATAGTAATGCGATTCGAGTATCGAGTATCAGCGCTTATACGCAATTAAGACGTTGGGAAAGTTAAGGGGGGACGTGCGTATGTATTGTATGTACATACATTACACAGTTCGGTTTCGTTTTCCGTCTTCCTCTCTCTCTCTCTCTCTCTCTCTCTCTCTCTCTCTCTTTCTCTCTCTCTCTCTCTCTCTCTCTCTCTTCTCCCTTAGATTCTTTCCCGCATATATGTATATCGATCTTTACTAAAACAATTTCTCGGTTTTTGTCAGTGATGTTTCACAGTCGGGTGGAAGTTGCATGGAAGTTTGCACGGATCGACGGGAAAATTGAGTAACAATCAGATGGGAACCGGAAGTGAAAAGATTGTAAAGCCAGTCGCGCTAAGATATTCGAATCTTTTCTCGAAAGTCGTTTCACCGAAAATATCTCGTCAACAAATGTCGATAATCGATTAAATCCTGCAGGAGAAAACTCTATACGAGAGACCAAAAAAAAAAAAAAAAAAAAAAAAAAAAAAAAAAAAGATTTAAGTACGCGCTCGTAATATCCGGGATACCTTAATCACCGGCGCGATTGAACGAGAAGATTTGAACCGAGGAAGCGATTTATCGATAAAGAATTGTGAGGCTTAAATATTCAGAGAATATCATCAGTAATCATTCGACGATCCGTTATCTTCTTTTTTTTTTCTCTTTTTTTATTTCATCACTTTATTCTTTTCACTCTTGAACATATTCGAGCAACGACGTACGCTATCGACGAGAAAGCGGAATCACAAACGAATCGTGATAAGAAAAGCGGAAGACGGGGAGAAAGAGATTTCGGAGGAGAGCCAAAAAGGTGAATGAGACGATTAGGAGGAAAGATATTTCAACCAGCATGCTTCACCTACGTTTCATACACAACTAGTAATGGTTAGAGCGCTCATCAAAAAATACCAGCTACGCTAATAATTACTAACAACATTCGCAATATATATATATATATGTATATGAGATACACAATTGTCAGACTGAGATACAAAATATATACATATATATATACATATATATATATATGTATATATGTATGTATGTATATAATGTATGTATGTATGTATATATATATATATACTAAGGGATATTATGTGGAATTGGAACAAATTGTGGGTGAGATTGAAAGGGAAGGAGGCCCTGTGCTAATCGGAAGAGAGAGCTGGCTTTCGCCATTTTTTTCCTCGATAATGACAATATTATCTTTGCCACTGAGCAGATATTAGAGATATAAAAAACGCCAGACAAGGCGAGAGAGACTCGATCACAACCCGATATTGATGTTGATTTCGCCGAAAATCGACGATTTTACACGGCGGTGATAATTGCAACAATTAGTCGGAGAACGAAAATACGCGGCACAATCCGCGATTAACGAGACGAGATTATCAGCTGACACGAATTCCCAACCCTTTATAGAGCATCGATATATAATTGTATTTAATCGCGAGTATGTGTCTGACAATTGCGAAAAGGAGACCAAAAAAAAAAAGAAAAAAATGAAAAATATATGTATTTAAGAAAGTATTTTATATTCTCGAAATAAAATAACATTTTGCGTTGATATTAATTAATTTTTCCAAGAAAAATTATTCTCCACTTCCTGCCCTGTAAAGGGTTACATTAATGAAGCTACGATCCATCTCGTCTCTAGTGCTTGACGTCCCAGACTTGTTTACAACGCATCTCAACGATGTTACAATACATCCGTACGTTATGGGCTATAATGGATTAGATTATCTCGATTATATATGTCGATTGTACGATTATGACTTTATATACTTATGATTTATAATTATAATTGCGTATTCAAAATGCAGGAATAATTCGCGGAACGAATTGACGATGTGCGATATTAATTTGTCGCGAGTTTATGCGAAAGCAATATCGGATTGAAAATTTCCTATTACAGCTCATAACGGTTCGCTGATAAGATTGCAAAATCGTTACAGCATGCGCTCGATAAAATTATAACTTTTTCTCTCTCTCTCTCTCTCTCTTGTCGGGATACTGGCAATGAAACATTTCCGAAATAAACAGATCAGGGACTTTTTGACACTTCGCGACTCGTACGGCTAAATTTATTGCTGAGACATTTTACGAGTAACCTTCCTTCCTTCTCTCGTCGAGCCGAGATGATTAGAGTAAATCGTGCCGTTATTTAACAATACCTCGGAACAATGCATCGCCGAGTTTCCGAAATACGCGAGGGACAGTCTCCGATTTGCAGTCTCGATGACAATTCGTCCGGAGAATCGCGCTCCCCCGAAACGATTGAGGCTTGTTTTGACCCGTAATGAAACATATATGTAGAAACTAAGCGAAGGAATATTCTATTCTTGTGATTGGACTTTTGAAAAAACGGGACAGAGGATTTCGACGAGGTCAACGAAAAATCTCGATGCCGCCGCGAAAATAATCGTCTTCGAATGTGATTCGCAGGTAGACTTTACCGTTATCGAAAAAGATTTTTTTTTTTCCATAAAAGTTTCGCGATATCGTCGAGTATTCGCCAGCGTCCGTTTTCGTAATTTCTTCGCTCCAGAAGGCAGCTTTGAGAATAAATACGTGGAGGACGCGTTCGACGACATCGACTCGAAAGACCTCCTCGGGAAAACATCCCCGAATAGAGCGTCGTCTCTCTCTCTCTCTCTCTCTCTCTCTCATCCTTCTGCCGCTCATGCTATCAAAAAAATACTGTAATACTGTAAACATATGTTATCGAAATTTTCACGCCAGATATCCGCGAGCGAGAAAAGAGAGAGAGAGAGAAAGAATAATGGGAGGAGAGGTATGGTGGACCGAAGACGGAGAAGGAAAGCGGGATTCGCACGGGAGTGTCTTATCCATGTGGGAGAGGTTCGTTAAATACGCACTTATTCCGCACGTTATTGACATACATAGAGAGTTACCGAGAATGTAAACTGCGCCTTGTCAAGCCTTGATCACGTGGCTCGCGTTACTGCCTCCTCGTCATTATTCGTATCGTCCGTTTCTCTGTACGTGCACTTAACGTTACTCGTTTCTCTACGTTTTCGTTCTTACTTTTGTATAATATCCCCTTAATACGTCATAAATATCACTCGCGAGTTTTGTTGTCCTTAGCATTACGGTGTATGTATATAATTATATTTTTTTTGTTCGTATATATATGTATATTAAAGTATATATATATATATATATATATATATATATATATATATATATGTAGTATCACTAGAGAATATTACTTGTTTCGGAAGGATCGGATCCTTCCAATCCTCAACGCTCTCGGATCCTTCCTTTCTCCGCAGCTCTTTTATTATTATCCAAATCCTTTCGCATCTCGAGAGTATTCGTTTGCATATGTATATATATATATATATATATATATATATATATATATATATGTATATGTATATATCTAGGAGATTATCTCTCTATCGATTACGCGCGCAAATAAGCGCCGACGCATTTTGTATTTTCGTTAATAATACTCGTAATAATAGTGTAGTTTAATGTTTGAGTCAATCGCTTATTGCTCGAAATTTCTCACATCATCTCATATGACTCCTCGTCGAAGATGCCCCGCGTTCGTCCCGCCGACGATATCATATCCTTTTCCTCATCATAAATTCCAGCTCCGAATTCCAGCCGGAATGGGAAACTATTGAAAGTAGTTGTTCGCGCTTATATTCGGGACTCGTCGATGCCGATCGACGAAATGAGATCATTTGGGCGACAAATGCCCACCCCCTCCCTCCCCCTCCCCCCCCCCCGCCGCGCCTGTCCACGCATCTCGCTCTTACGAACTATCGATAAATGTAACGAAATAAAAAGGGAGACGCGCAATAGAGAGTAAGGAAAATAAATTAAGCGAAATATCTACCACGTGGCGATAATCTACGGTCGCGTGAAACAATACTTGAAAAGTTTCTTACAGACTAAGAGACACACGAATCGACAAAGCGCTTTAACAAATAATTTAAATAATAAAAGCAAAGCAAAAAAAAAAAAAAAACCGTAAAAGGGACGGGATAGATATCAGTTGAGGGATACTTCGCGTATTTACACGAGAGCTTGACAAGATGACGAATACCAACGTAAATCGTCGCGAAAATATTTTAAACGCTACTTGTCGCGGCGAGTCGATCTCGGGGCGTATAAACTAAATATCCGTCTCTCTCTCTCTCTCTCTCTCTCTCTCTCTCTCTCTCTCTCTCTCACACACAAATTCCTTAACAAATATCTTTATAATATCTTCCTCACGAACGCCTTAACTTTACGCGACTTAAGACTTAATTCCTAATTTATCGCTTGAGTTATACGTTGAGCTAATCTCAATCTTGGGTTCCCGTTTCTCGCAGTTTAATTAAACGCACAGTCGCACAAATTCTCTTAAGTATATTTATAAAGATGCGTAATATAATATCTTTTAAGTATCTGTCTCTCTCTCTCTCGCGCGCACGTCCAGGGGGAGCCCTCCTCCCCCCCTTGTATTTCTTATTGTTACAAGTTATTCGCTTAAGTATCTATGTCCGCTATCATCAATAATGCTATCTGTGTATATTTGTGTGTGTGTGTGTGTATGTGTATACTTAAGATTAACTTAAATAAAACTGCCGACTCGCCCTTTCTTAGGAGCTCATTAAGTAACGCCGACGCCGTTCAATCAATTTCTTAACAACTATACAGCGCAATTTGTTTCTGCGCGTGTTATAATCGCGTTAAACTCGTATGTCGCTAAAAGTCTTATTTGTTTTAACGCGATTTGAATTTAATCAAATTACGTTCGCATATATATATATATATGTGTGTATGTGTGTGTGTGTGTGTGTGTGTGTCGCTAGTCTTATTTAACGCGATGGAGAGCGGAGAAATATTGTCTTCCATTATTTGAAGAAAAATATATGTATATATATATATGTATATATACGTGTGTATATGTATCTATACATTATACATAGTTATATACGCGTCCCTCTCGTGTTCTTGCTCATGTATATGTAATCTCGAGAGAGTCTGCTCGCTCGCGCAAAATGGATTGTATGTGTCGTGACCTGTTGCCTCTGGGAAAGCGAGAGGACCGCCGAGAAAACCACGAGAAGCACGAAGATGCGACGAAGAGGATCGTCAAGGAGGATCGTCAGTCCATCGTCGAGTCACTGTCGTCGTCATCCCATCGTCGCTCGGACCTCGGAAAAAGACGCGAGAAAGTCAAATGCCTCCCTTCCGTACGCTCGTTTGGCACTTGGGACGCGAATCTAGTCTTTCTAACATTAGTCTTTCGCTAATCGATTCGAGAGAAGTGAGTCCGAGCGACTGTGTGTTTTAGCTTTGAAGATCCCGGGGTACAGGAGCGACATTCGGAAAATCGATCTGCTTATTTTCTCATTCGATTATTTGTTATCTTATTCGTACTTCCGCATTCGTACTTCCGCTGGTCTCTGGCGAAGGCAACTCGACAATGTATTTTGGCCGAATATGTATATATAATATATATATATCATCATCATTATTAAGACGTGAGAAAATGTAAAAAAAAAAAAAGAAAAAAAAAAAGAAAATGGGGCATAACGAGAGGCAAGAAGAACGGAAATAGGGAGCGAATTTTTTGTCTCGAACTTTGCGTGGCGGAGTAAATCGTTTCGCGTCGTTCACCGCCTCTCGGTTTTTCTCCTTTTATTGCTTCGCGGCCGAGGAAACGACCATTGGGGGAACAAGTAGGAAACTAAGAGACTATCGCGAACGTCGCTAATGGATCGCGTTAATTAATCGCGGTGATTAACGTAACGGGCGCGGCGACGGTAGAGGAAGCGCGATTCGTCCAAATCTATATAATGCGTACGCATTAATCTAAATAGGAACTAAGGTGCGTATGGTGAAACGCAATGACTCGTGATGATGAGAAATAATATGAATCGATACGATAGCGATAACGAAAGACGAAGAGGACTTGAAAGAATAATAACGTATGTAATGAGGTCCGTTAGCCTCGATCCTGCGACGCTCGTAAATAAATTAAGTAATTAAAAATTAAGTATGATGTGAGTTCAAGATATGTTCGATTTGGGAAAACGATCGAACAGAATATACGGATTACACACGGATGATTCTGATCCTCGTTCTTCGAGTTTCGCCTCGCGCGCCTAATCCTATTCCATCATTCGCTGGATTTTCATACGTCAAAGAGATCGTTTATTCCCTTGACAATCTTTGCTCGAGTACGAATCGATTGAAATTTAAGTTCATTTTTTTTTCTTTTTTCTTTTATTTTTATTTTTTTTTCATTTTTTTTTTTTTCATTGGATCCGTTCCGCTTGTATGCTTTTCCGTGTGTGTATATGTATGTGTGGTGCGTGTGTATGTGTGATTCCATTCCGTAACAAAAGTATCGAAGAACCCATCTCTACTAGCGTCGCTTCCCGGTGATGCGAGAACGACCGGTGAAATGGCGATCGGAAGCATGAAGTCGGAAGTTATCTTCGTCGAGTATTATCATTATCTGGTATATTTTGCAGTGCGAGCGCGGTGGGTCATTTTTCTCCAGAGACACATTGAACTCTCCCGTAATCGAGAGAGATTCTCGAAAGGCGGGTTCGCGAGCCGCGATCATCAACCTCGGGGAGAACGAACACAGTGGATTCCTCTCTCTCTCTCTCTCTCTCTCTTTCTCGTCGCATGGATCACCAAGGTCGCGGCAGCTGTGTCGTGTCGATGTCCCCTCCTCTTTAAACGTACATTCCCATCCCGTAGACGGAACCCCAGTCGACGCCCTGGAAGCTCGACATGTCGACGTTGGTGAGCGAGTAGCCCTGATAGGGATTGCCTTGCGCGGCGGCGGCGGCGGCCGGTGACGACGCCACCGCAGCTGCCGCGGCCGCAGCCGCGGCCGCACC
>JBCEZX010000106.1:1832890-1842948 GCA_039654345.1 Cataglyphis cursor
GGCCGCCTGCACCTGCGCGGCCTGCGCCTGCGCGGCCACCAGCTGCGAGGCGGCCGCGGCGACCGGCAGCGGCGGTTGTGGCGCGAGCCGCACGCCGAGGGCGCCCAGGACCACCCGTTTGCCGAGGGCGAGCGCGCCCGGTTGCACCGCCTCCTTGGGCTGCGCCTTCTTGCACTCGACCTTCTTGTTCTTGATGGTGTGGAAGTGTATCTCGCACACGCGGTCGACGACGTCCTCGTTCTCGAACGTCACGAAGCCGAAGCCGCGGTGGCGCTTAGTCTGCTGATCCATCAGCATCACCGTCTCCTCCACCTTGCCGAATTGATTGAAGTAGGCCTTGACCTCGTCGCTGCTCGTGTCCTGACTCACACCGCCCACGAAGATCTTCTTCGTGCGATTGGCCTGTTTCGCGCGATTCTTCGGCGTCGCGTGCTTCGGATCGATCTTCTTGCCGTCCAGGGTGTGGATGGGACACTTGAGGACTTTGTCGACGCTGCCGGGCTCGGCGAACGTGATGAAGCCGAAACCGCGGCTACGCTGCAACCGAACAAGCCGAGAACCGGCACGATGCACATGGACCGTCTGTCTATTGCGTCTCGCCTCTCTTTCCTGCAACTGTTTCTCTCTCGATCTCGCGATCAAACAAACGCTCCGACATCCGTCTCATCGAGGGGGGGGGGGGGGTGATATACCGCCGCGTCTATCTTCACCTTCGCTCGACTTATCGCAAGACTGACCGACTTTAGGATGAGTTTTCGTGACCACGTGAAAAATCATTTCGCGATCCAGACGCGTTAAGACGTATCAAAGCTAAATTTTCTTATTTACCATTAAAAATAAATAATAAAGTATTATTAGTTATTTTCATAAATAATTAATTATGCATTTATCTATTTTTAATTCACTCTAGAATGATCACCAAAACTGATCCGTTCATCTTCTCCTAACGTATCGGTTTTCGATCCGAATGTAAGATCGCTTCCTGATTTATTGCGAAATTATCCTCATTTTTTTATCCTGTCGTTGGTGATCTCGTAGCTCTTGTTATAAACGGTTAACTAGTGCTACCAAACTACCATTTGCATGCAAGACTGTCCAAGCCAATGTTTAAGACAAACATTCTAATGTTACGTGAAACAAAGACTGCGATAAGACTCAAATCCATTACGAACGTTAAGGAGCTACTAATTATTTATATGTATATATATACACATGTACATGTATATATATACGTATTACATCTTTCTCTGCCCCACCCTCTCGTACGCGAAATCTCCGGTTATTCTACCCGCATTCGACATTTTCTCCCGCCTGCAAATCCGATAAGAAAAATGAAAAAAAAAAAAAAAGAAAAAAAAGGAGCAAAAAAGACTGCTGCCTTTCCCCACCTTCTTTCAATATTAATGCGATTAATAATACCTAATACAATCTACTCTTTTCTCTTGATACTTTAATATCAGCAATTAATTACACCGATTAGTACAACTTCTCATCTACTACGGTCTACTACGTATATATATATATATATATATATATATATATATATATATATAGTTTCGTGCAAAAAGTGGAAGGAGAGATTGCTTGGTGCATCGAATCCTGTCGAGGTAAAAACTCCTTCCTCTCGCGACTTCTTCGCGGCCGTACCCCGCGATGCACGAGAGTCGGGGTGGGCCCGAAAAATCCTTCACGGCAAAATCGACTGGCGCGGCATAAAAACGCGATTTGGAAACGCGTGGGCGACTTGCGTACGAGGCTGTTTTTTTTTTTTTTTTTTTTTTCCCCGTAACAACTGCATAATGCAAACTTAATTATCTCGAAAGCAATGAGCATTCCGTTATCAATCATCGAGCATTATACTGAGTACATTAAAATGCACTCTCGGAAATAGGACGTCTCTCTATGCGTGTAAATTGTTGTGTCATTTAAAATTCTCTGATAAAAATATTAAATAAAAATATTAAATAAATATTAAATATTAAAATAAATATTAAAAATATTAAATAAATTTAGAAATAATAATAATTCTCTCTCTCTCTCAAAAAAAAAAAAAAAAAAAAAAAAGAAAAGTATGTTGCTCATATAAATTTTTCACAAATGATAATGTTGAGAATGCTTACGTCCTCTCAATCGGCATGACCTTGAAATATTTGACGCGATCAATGAAGATGTTAATCAGGCATTAGCGGCGAGTCAATTGTCAAACAGCCTCGTACGACAAGACAATAAAATCGTAATTGATCGGGCGAGCAAGCCGAAAGTTATGCTCAGGAGGTAGGTAGACCGACCTGTGTGACCGGATCCTTCATGATGAGAACGTCAGTGACGGTGCCAAACATGCCAAAGTACTCCCGCAGCTTTTCGCTGCTCGTCTGCCAAGAGAGACCGCCCACGAAGAGCTTGCCCGGCGCCGGGTCGCCGCCGTTCGGCGTACTCCTGCCGGAGCTGCCCGAATGGCTACCGTTTATCGGCACCAGCGTGCTGTGGAAGTCGTGCTCGATCGCGCCGTTCGTCGCCTCCATGCCGGCGCTGTGAACAATCAAAGATAGATCGATCATTAGAGAGAGAGAGAGAGAGATAGAGAGACAAGTCGCGAAATTATAAGGTTTTGAATAGAATAGCGCGTGGATCGTCAAACGAACTTGCAACACTTTAAATTTTTTTCAAAACATTCTTTTCAAAGTTGAAGTAACAGATATCTTGAATATTAAAAAAACTAACGTACTGATAAAAATATATGCTAAAAAAACGTTAAAAAAATAAATTTCTTATATTTTTCAAAAAAAAAAAAAAATAAAAAAAAAAAAAAAATAAAAATAAAAATAAAAATAAAAAAAATAAAAATAAAAAAAAAATAAAAAAAAATAAAAAAAAAATTAATTTTTCATACTGCTAGAATAGACTGAGTCATTAATTTTACGGAAACATTTGCAATGTACTTCTACTATTTTTTTCTATTTCGCATAACAAACATTTCAGATTGTATATCTCTCCCTCAATTTTATGCAAAGATTTACGCTTAAATTAGCAAAGCACTTGCGTTAATAATTGACGTGAAAACTAAACAATATTCGTGCACGATTACATCGACAACTCTCTATTTATCAACATTACAACTAGTTTGTGAGAAAAGTGTTCGTGCGATAAGCATCTGACAAATATCGAGTTTATTAAGAGTGCGCTATTTTGTGCGCTAACATATTTTTTTTCTATTTCAGACAATACCGCTCGCATTCTTGACAGTTTGGGCGGCGAGCTGCGTGTGTTTCTGGACATATCATAGACTCTTCATTACCACGATTGACGTTCAGTAAGTTTCTTATAGTGCTTTCCAACTATCAAGTTTTCTTTCACGGTAAAGTAAAACAAGGAACGTTTTTTACATTCAATTAGATCAAATTATTAATTTTTATTTATATGAAATATTAATTTCATTTATAACGATAATACGTTAAGGTCACTGTGTCTGCCGAGAGAGCCAACGGCCGTGGAACTCTGTTTTACATCCGCTAACTTTTACTTACGCTGTGAAAAAAAAAAAAAAAACGCGAATAAATTTCGTAATGAAAACGAGAGCGCGACCGCACGTTACGGAAAACAATAACGTGAATCCTTCCATTAAGTAAGCGCAAAATAGAATTTTTCGTCTTTTAGGATGACCAAGTACGCGAGATACGAGATTCCTTCCGTACCGAGATTTTTCGATCTGCGAAATCCACGTTCTTTAAAGGTAAGTTGTCTATTATTTATTCATTATTTATTCGCTCTTTTTATTCATGATGTCAAAAAAATTTTTTTAAATGTTTCTTTTTATATTAAAAAAAAAAATATATATTTTTATATTAAATAGATCTTTTTATAATAATCATAAAAATTTAAAAAAAATATTTCTGACATTATAAATATAAAAAAAATCTATTTCGTAACATAAGATCCCTATACACACACGCACTCTTCTACTTTCGTCCAAGTTACAGAATAATCAATAATCTCATAAAAAAAAAGATATATCTCGTTTCTTACAATATCAATAAATGTTCGATTAATCATTATGGCTCCGAGAATACGCTTATTTATTACATGTAATTATCAGAGACACGAATGTGAACGCCGATATCTGATTGATTATTGCACGAGATGCAAAGTATTTAATTGATTAATAAAAAGCAAAATAGATAATTGATACGTGTCCTGCATATTTTTCAAACGGAGCAGAGAGAGGCAGGCCTGACGACAATACCTTTATTGTCCTCTTAACCTGTATTAATTATTTTTACAGTTATATTGATTATCGCGTTATCGTTGCCTTGCCTACTACGTTCGTTTATATTTGACGTCGCTAAATAATTCACGTTACTGCGTTTCGCGAATGCTCGGCAGCTGTAAAATCGCACCGAAAAATCTCGCTACGAATATGTTTCTACTTCGAGAGTAGATATCTTTTCCTGTTTGAAAATTGAAAAAAATCGAGCGCAAAATTAGTCGAATGGAAGGACTTTATCTTTTGCGTTATGTACGCAATGACAATAAACAAATATCATTAAACATGTCGCGTGGCTGCCAGAAGCATAAGCCATAAAGCGAGAGACAATCCTCGCGGATATCTCGCGCGCGCGTTCGGATGGATGATACGCATCCTCCTTTCTCGGTCAGAGATCTCATATCGTACAGAGAGCGGGCGTAACAAACCGATACCACCACCACCCAAGGTGGTGGTCGGATGTCGCAAGAAAGATACGCAAAACGTAACTAAGAGAGAAACTCTATGGTCGTTTCGTCCGTATATCTAACCGGAGATATATATATATATATATATACCGTCGCGATGCCTTTTCCCTCAGGATCCGCACAACGCGTCGTACATTCACCAGCACCGGCGGCGGTGGTCGTACGCGAGGTCGGCGGAGGTGGATGAGATGAGTAGCAGGAGGAGAGGAAGGGAGAAAGAGAGAAAGAGAGAGATAGTTGCGCGTTAGCCCGGTTCGGATATATCGCCGCGAGCGGCATGGTCGACATGCGCGCTGCAAAGGGGATGTTGGACGAGCGGGAGGATTGGAGCAAGACGGAGAACGCGAGGCAGGGGCGAAGCGGAAGGTTGCGGTGAGAAAGAGAGAGAGAGACAGAGGAGGGGAGAGGCGGGAGGGTCCCGAAGCGAAACGAGCGAGTCGTTTGGGGTTGGGAGTGGCGCGGCGGAGGGATGAAGCGGCGGAGTTGGGAGGGAGGGAGAGAGAGAGAGAGAGAGAGAGAGAGAGAGAGAGAGAGAGAGAGGAGGGGCGACGCCGACGAGAACAGCTGGTGGATCAATACCACCCATCCCTCCGCGGCGGGCGCGCGGATCCTCTCGCTGCGTGTGGTGCTCGGCGGCTCTCCGCTCGGCTCGGCTCGGCTCGGCACGGCTCGGTCGTGTTGTCGGCCATCCCCCTTTCCCAGCGATCTCCCTTCTTTCCCCTCTCTCTCCCTCTCTCTCTCTCGTCCTCCCACCCTCTCTCCCTTCCTCTCCCCCCCCCCCGCCATCCCTAACTGCTCCGCGAAAGCTCCGTGATCGGTCTCGGCGCGAAAAACGTCTTACGACGCCGTACGTCGCCAGGTCCTGCTCGTCTCCTTTTTCTCGCCTTTCTTCTGACGTGATTATTAAACTCCTTCTTTCTCTTCCCTCACTCCCTCTTCATTTCCTCTAGTCGTACTTCATGAAAGACGTTTATTGCTGTCGATATCGGGAAATTCCTGCAGACAGTTTTTTTTTTTTTTTTTTTTCTTCTTTTCTAGATCTGCGAGAAAGATGCAGGTCGGAGAAAAACGGGCTTCACAGAAACGCGATATATCGAGTTTGCGTTTTTCCCTGCAATTTATCGTCAAGTGACACTTGTCTCTTAAAATGTCATTTCTTAAGACGGGAGATGTTTCTCGTGATGCGATTCGTTGTCAGATCCGTATCATTGATCTTTTTAGAGCTTCCGCGATTCTAATGTTCTTCGCGTTTCTCTCACTAAACGACATCCATTTGCATTTTGCTTGCTCTCGTTATCGGATCGTTACCTCGTTATTTTGCACCGTGCGAATTTAAACTCGCTATTGCAAGATAATAATTTCGCTGCGAGTTGCGCGAGATTTAATTTTCCCATTGTATGCTTTGCGGTTATCGAACGTCGCGAAATTGAGATATCAGATCCCGTAAACAGAGATTAAAAAAAAAGCGTTTAACGCGGCTCGAGTGAAACGCGATTGAGCAATCAGCTGGCGTGATGCGGCTCGTTGATTGTTTAATCAAGCCGCGTCTGTTATCGAGAAATCGGTACACAACATATATATATATATATATATTCATCCGGATAAATATCGTTCCCGCGGGATAATACGTGATCGTAGTTTGTTCGATGAAGTCCATCAAACGCGTTATCAAATTCACAAATGTCCACAAGGCGACCAAGCAAACAAGTATTCTATTTCTCCTCCTTTTTCCAACGATGACCTCGATCGTCTTACACATTTTCACGACGAGGACAAAGCGTACAGGTGTAAAAGCAAACGACGGAGACAAAAAAAAAAAAGCATAGAGAAAGAAAAAAGAGAAAGACAAAAGAGAGACAGAGAGAGTGAGAGAGAGAAGGGGGTGATACGCGCACACGCGCGCAAACACACACACACACACACACATACGGGAGAGCTGAAAAGAGGGGATAGTGGCGGTTGGCATAGTGAAAGAGCGTGTGTAGTTTCAGTATTTTCAGTATCGCCAGACATCCCAGCAGTAGCAGTCTCCGCGTCCACCCCAGCAACGTCGAGGGGTCGTACTCTCGGTTCCCCTCTCGCTAGCTAGCGCTATTCTTCTCCGCGCCCTGAACCCCCTCCTCCTCCCCCCCCCCTCCTACATAGATACGCATACGAATACACGCATATACACATACACATGTACGCGCAAGTTTCCTCTCCGTCTCTCGCGCATGCGTGTATATACACGTACACGCGAGCGAGAGTCATATCGAAGACGAAGGGGTGCGAGTTTCCCCCCCCCCCTCCCAACGGTAGTAGAGGAGAGGCTCGAAGAGCCCCGGTCCTAGTGGGGGGTGGATGGACGGGGAGAGGGTGCGGAGGCGCCGCCGCCACCGAGCGACGCAGTGCCGTCGGGACGCTCGACCGAATGATACGGCCTTCGCAAAGGGGTTGTTTTTCGCCGGCCGCCATATCTCGCTCGGCGACTCGCTCGACCCGGTCGCAGCCGAGAACCACCACCGCGGGAAGAGGAAAGAGGGAGTATAGGATAGGAAGAGAGAAAGAGAAAGGGAGAGACAGAGAGAGAGAGAGAGAGAGAGAGCACCAAAGAAGACCGCGATTGAGGAAGGAAGATATCCGGCGAGAAATCAGCCCATCGGCCGGGGATATTGTCCTGTCACAGCAGTACGCCTTTAAAGAGTTACTGGTGTGATGGGACATTGTCCTCGTCCTGGTGGTCCACTTCCCACTTTCTTCATCGTCATCGATTCTCATTAATGATACAGAATGTGAAAGAGTGTCTCGGTTATACATATATACATATATACATATATATATACATATATACATGTCAATCGGTGTCGCGCTTCACGACATTCGTCGCGGTCACAGGGAAAGGGCGGAGAGGGTGAAGGACCCAGTGGGGCGACACGGACGAGGGATTTTACAAACGACGACGACGACGACGGTGGATTATCGCGATGGAAACGCCCGGATCCAGCCTACGGATTGTGCCACGTCGCCTCGATATTTCTTCAAAGGAAAGATTAGGAAAGAGTTGGCAGGTCGACTCTTATGGTCGCCAGCGTGGAGTACGCCATGGTACGAGCGATGGTGTTTCCAGTCGATAAAGCAGCCCCCCCGAGAGGCGCGGCTCTGCTCGCCATCGTGGTCGATTGGAAGGATTCTCCTTTCTCGTCGCCAAGCTCTCTTCATCTCTCATCGATGCAGCTTCTTCTTTTTTTTTTTTTTTCTTTCCCTCCTTCCCTCTGCAAGGCAGCAATTGCTGTCGAAGAGCAGCCGAGACTATCCTCGAGAATGGCCCGTGGATGTCGCAGGTGGTATCTGTTCGACCTGTTCAGGAATAACAAATCACGGGGAACTCGGAATGACAGGGGCATTCCGTTATCGGGACGCATCTACGTTGTGCCTATAGCCCGCAAAATGGCCGGAGCGCGTCCGCGGATATTCCTGCGCGTTATCGTCGCGCAGTGACCCCCCCGCCTCCTCCAACCCCCCTCCCCCGCTCATCGAGTAATAACGTATCGTGTGTGAAAAAAAAAATCGTTGCGAGCCCCCCCCCCGCCCTCGCCCTCTCCCCCGAACGCGCTTCGGAAATTTTCGACCGTCACATCGATCATCGGCGTAAAAAAAAAAAAAAATAAATTTGATTGAAAGTCGAAACCGGAGAAAGGTCATAAGTTGTTGTAATATAGTTTCGGTGGAGGTCGAATATGTCTACTCGCCTCGTGCGAGATCGATATCCAAATAGACAGAGAAACTCGCGACTGGCTTAGTGACTCGCGTAAAAAAATTTACGAGAAATTAATTTAAAAAAAAAAAACAAGGATAATAATGTAAAATTGATTTTCAAAATTTATTTTTACGATTGTTAAGCGCGTTATATTTTCTGTCTCTGTCTTCTGTTATGCTCGCGTTCGATACTCTTCGCTACTAATTACGATTAAAAGGCAGCGCAGCCTATAGTTCGCCCCGTAGTTGTTTATCTTCTTCTATTAATTCCGCGCCTACAATAATCGCGCGGCCATTTACTGAAGTAATGAATCGGCCTTGTTTCCGTTTACGACTTAGCACACGGAATTAGAGCGACGCTACGAAGGGGTGGCGATGAACGGGGGTCGATGAAAACGCTGGGTTGAGGTCGATTGGTAGACCTTCCATCTTTTCCCCACCTCCCTTGTGTCTCTCTTTCTTCTGCTTATTATCTTTTTTTTTTTTTTTTTCCCTCTCAACTGAATTATTTTGATGAGGAGAAGTGCTGGTTTTTATCGAAGCGGTCTCTCTCTTCGATCCATAGTTTTTCTAAAGTCCGTAGACTATTTATTCTCAAAGTGTCTCGGAATTGCTTGACAGCATCGTAGAAAAATAAATTCAAGAATCTCATCAGATACTGTAAATAATGAGCCTTGGCACAGGTTTCTGGTGAAACCAATGCGTCGAAAATATCTTCCCATTTTCCTATTCTTGCAACGTTGTGGAAAAATCGAGATATCTTTCGTCGTCGAGCCGAAAATATCCATTGAATTTAGTCCATAATGGTTTTGGTGCTCCAGAAAGTTTCTGTCGATCGAGCTAAGACAGTAAATATCGATTGTTACATTTCCATAAGCGTGAATGTAAAATGGGCCAACGGAGAAAAAATATTGTTCTTTAATAATGTACCGACACTGAAATATCGTCTCTTCGCGTCACAACTCGTTCTATTCAATCGAATTAGAGTCGAGAAGAAAGTTTTTCGTGATCCATTTGACGAAACTTTGAAGAAATATCAAAGATCAAAGGTGGAAGTCTCGCTGCTCATAAATTCTAATATCCACACAAACTGCTTCAACTTCTTTCACAAGAATTCAACGCGCAATATTATTTTATCATCAATCTTATTTCATATAAGCCGTAACATCACCGTATTCTTTATGCAATATTTTTACGATAACTCAAAAGCACACACTTGAAATTGTCGGATGCATCCAATCTCATCTTTTATTCAGTAGCACCAAAGTGCACACCATCTTGTGTGTCTCGAGGATCATATTTGTATATAAAAAATTGAACGAGAATTTATGGCGATGAGCGGAAAGCCGATGCGTACTCAAAATAAAATATCAAATTGAAAAGAGACAATTCCGAAGACAAAGAGACGGCCAAGTCCTCGTTTCACGCAACGCTCGTCGACTTGAATATTATTCCCGGTGGCTTGATTAGCTCTTAACCGGGAGAAGCATGTCAGCGGGTCGAAGGAATCGAGCAACCCGTCGTCGTCGTCGTCGTCGTCGTCGTCGTCGTCGTCGTCGTGACGCGCCAGTGGAGCTGAATTTCGCACGGTGGGT
>JBCEZX010000106.1:1849404-1890017 GCA_039654345.1 Cataglyphis cursor
ATAACTCTCTTATTAAGCGTTATAAAAAAAATGGTACAGGACTTTTCTCCTCAGTTTTATCTGCTTTATCTGCATACCGACGGATGATGCGATTGACGCCGGACACCCTGTATATGCATAGAGAGAGGAATGAGATACACTACTCTGTGTATATACAATATATATATATATGTACAGTATTATAATTACTCTATGAAAATCGATAGAGCTACTGTAAATAAAATCCAGAGAGATCTGCGAAACAAAGAAAGAGAGGATCAACCAACAATTGCTACAACTGTCAGTCATTTGCTTGCTCGCTGATGCTTTTACTGACCTACCCGATGACGCTCTGTCGGCCAATCGGTAACGAGTACTCGTGTACCAGTATCATTGTCCTCCTCTTCATCTCTCTTCGTCTTTCTATCACACGTGGTCTCTCCGATCGAGCGTGCAAAAATCACTTTCTCTTTCTTATGAAAATCAGGGGAGGGGAGAGGAGGAGGAGGAAGTGTCTGCTTAATCATGGATCTCTCGCCGATCGTTTTCGCGCCTTATCATGCCGATCTCCAAACTCTCTCCGTCTCTTCTTGTCCACTCGAGAGATCTCGAATTTGCTCGGGCTATTACGTGCGTATCGGAGATTTCGAGAACTTGGTCTTTTCTTTCCCGCGCGTCCCTCTTTCTTTTGTAGACACGATGGAAGCGAAGTGTGTGAAAGTCGCGAGAGATAGAGAGGCGAGAAGGGAAGAAGAGGAGACACACGCCTTGTGTCAACCCTCTTACAGGGAGTAAAAGGAAATGAGTCGCACGCAAACACCTTCGAGCATCTCTTTCGCCTCTCTTTTTCCTTACAACGGGCTTTGTGCGCTCGCTCTCTTCTCCCAGTATGCGTCCTGCATCAAGTCCAAATAGAAAATCACTTTATATCGGATACTACAAGTCGACAGCTAATTATTCCTTTCGCAAGAACTTTGTTCGTTTTTCCAAGGAAGAGAATCGCACGCATGTAATACGATAAATATATAATAGAACTGTTCATAGAGATTTAAAAGAGTTATCTCGATAATACATGCACACGCTTCTATCTATGTATTGTGTAAGGCGAGGCGCTTAAACGTGAAACCTGCGTGTGTTATTTACATTATAAATATAAACGTTTATAAAAAGCTGCTCGAGGAAAGAGTTGGAGCGCTCAAAGAGATAATTATAGCGATGGGAAAATCTTGCTAAACATTACACAACTTATTTCAAGAATTTTTCTTATAAAGTCTACATAGAAAATTAACCATAAAATTATAAAGGTGCGTGATATTGAAAAATTAGGACGATTGGGCGGGAGACAAATAATGTCAATTTCAAACTGTCAAAAAAATGATACTAATTATTCTCACGCGTCTAAAGAAAATTAGAGTAGCTTAAATTCCCTGCTTAAAATACAAGAAATTGATTATCGCTTTAAATCGCACAGATCGAAGCAGGTCAAGCGCGGAGGAAATCGTGCGACTTTCTATGATCTCGGTAATTTTTCCCGCCGCGTATTTTTCTTGGTCTTTCTTCTCGCGATAGTCGACGTGCAACGCAATCGTGGCCTTTGAAGCAAGAGCAACAGGGGCCTATCGTTACGATCTAATTGCTCGGCACGAAGGAATCGATTCTCAAAGGGGATATACACAGAGATATAGCGCTAAACGGGAGATTAGAGAGAAAAAGAGAAAATTAATCCACGCGAGGAAATCTCGACGCGCGAGTAAGGTTACATTTTTACTTGCTTCCCAGCACTTTGACGGATAAGATAAAGATCTACGAACGAAGATAATTGATCAAATGGATGCATATTAAGATCTCAGTTATTTAAAAATTAGATTTTTCAATTTTACCGAATTTTTTTTTTATTTCTTGAAAGAAAACTATTAAATATTAATATTTTTTTAATTTCAAATTAGGTCCTCTCTCTCAGTATCCTCAAAAAATATTCTGCGGAATAAAACTAGGCCAAATTTTTTTTAAACGCTACGCGCAGTGACTTATTTCGAACAAAGAAAGCTAAATATTTAACATTTAAAAATACTAACTGTTTAAACATTAATAAAAACATATATAAAATCACCAAGAAAATCAACTATCTCTCTCTCTTCCAATATCCTTCAAAAAAAAAAAAAAAAAAATTTCTAAAAATCATCAATTTTCCACTATACTACTAAAGTAGACTGGGTCCTTAATCCGAATTAATAAAATCGGTAGCTAAGAGGCGCGCGCTATTATATTTCCATCGCTCTTTGGTAAGGAGCGGACGATAATAATCCGCTTTGAAAGTCGCTTAAGGAGAATTAGCTCCTCCGTGCGTTAATTCAGAAATAACGTTTGCAAAAGTCGAGGACGCGTACAGTTTCCAACTCGTGGATATTGTAGATAGACAAACTCGTTATCGGGGAGCCAATTAAACATACTTGCGCGCGCGCGTGTGTGTGTGTAGGTGCATAAATATTTGCGCTAGCATGTTCGACACATACAGCGCACAATGTATTACACACACGCTCTGTTCGACCAGATCTAACGGTCCATAATCTAGGTCACTCCAAGATGATTCTCATCGCAATTTTATGTGTACATCATGTTCACCTATCAAGCGTAATCTAATATATATTTATGGATTCCTCAATTAATTGTCGGATGGATCGGAGTCTGGGGATCAGGAGTTTTTAAGTGAGCGATTGAAATTGATTGATCCTGAATCTTAAAAATAGATGATAATACTATTGATTGGATTTTGCATTTTAATGTAGAGTTACAAATTAATTATTGAAATAATTCGTATATAAATGATAAACTTCCGCAGAAAC
Source organism: Cataglyphis cursor (assembly GCA_039654345.1). NCBI lineage: Eukaryota > Metazoa > Arthropoda > Insecta > Hymenoptera > Formicidae > Cataglyphis > Cataglyphis cursor. The sequence goes on from JBCEZX010000106.1 coordinate 1,852,227, forward strand.
TCTCGCCAAGAAATTTTTGGTTCGCAGATAAAAATTATCTAGCTAGTTCTAGAACACTTCATAAATCCAAATTTTCGTAATTTCTTCTAGTTTATCAAGGCATTCACCTTACTTCAAAGATCATGACAGAGAGACAAAAAATAGAAAAGAGAGCGGGACAGAAGGAGGAGGAGAGAAAGAAGTAAAACGGAAGAAAAGGAGCAAGAAAATTTAGTGCATTTATACAGACGAATTTATGTGAGAGCCAAAGATACAAGGAAAAAGGTATACAAGAAAGCAGATAAAGAGAGAAAGGCAAAGAAGAAAGATAAAGAGAGGACAGAGACAAGTGTGAAAGCGATCAATATGGTGATAAGAGCAATTGGATTCCTGATATCGCCCAGCTAACTATTGTATAAAAATTGCACTCATTAAATCCGATCGGCAATCGAGCGCGATGTCATCGAGCGAGAGAGAAAGATACCCTATATTTAATTAATGTCATAATTAACGTTCCGTGCTGGAAAAATTTTAAACTCGACATATACGAATAATACGAATGATACAAATCGCATGCGAATTTGATTAACATAATTCTTCCTTTTACCCACACGTGGTAATGCAATAATACTTTAAGCACTTTAATATGTATATTTTAGAACGCATTCCAATCTATTTGATTGCGATTCGATAAAACATACAAATTTTTTCAATCGCGCGTATGAATAAAAATTCTTATTAAAATTAATTTAAATTATTGTTCTATATTTAAATCATTTAAATTATTGATACATATTTAACGACCGTATTTCTCTCTCTTATAATTAAAAACAAGATTCCGGCTTTTAAATATTGATAAAGGCACTCGACGAACCTGCCTGCATATAACGTAATATACACACGAGCGAATCAAGATCATCGATAACGAGTAACAGCAAATTACAAAATGTTGCATAGGCGAGATTTGAATCCACAGCGGTCAAAGGATTACGCGTGTGTATGATAATCGGGGCGCAATTTCGAGCCACGAGCGAATTCGTTTGCATCTAATTGCTTCCGAGTCCAAGGTGAAGGGAAGAGACAGGATCCTCTCCCAGGATTCCACGACGTCTCTCACCACGTTTGCGACGACCCTCTCCCTCTCCCCTTTCCCCACCCCCCCCCACCGTCTTGCCTTTCTCTCTTTACCTGGGATATCAAGAGTCCGGGAGGGATCTCTCTTGGCACAGAATAATTAGGAGGGAACTCACGAGAGTTAATGCACCGCGTCCCGATGGTCACCGATGATCCGTCGCCCGTTGCCGCACCTGGTGGTCCACCGGCGCGACTTTACCAGCGGGCCCGGCGACGACCGGATATCGTACCTGCATCCTTGAAAAAAAGAGACAACAGGGATTCTCAGCCACTTTTCGGGCGGTGCCTTCTAAGTCGCGTTCTCCTCCTCTTTTCGCCGAAAAGAAACAATCCCCGCGCGTGGGCGAACAAGAAATGTCAGACGGACCACGTGGGTCTCGCGCGACAAGAGATCTCTCGCGGAAAAATCATCGATAATACGCGACGGGGAAAAGACGTTACGCGATCGTCGAAAAGAGTGTGGCTCCTATACATACATATATGTATATAACGAGAAAGAGAGAGAAAGAGAGAGAGAGAGAGAGAGGAGATATGCTAATAAAGTGGCGGCGCTGAATGAATAAACACATCGATCACTAATCAACTACTCAATATATGGCGCGTATTTAACAATATCACGCGAAAACAATAGCTCCAATGCAAGCGATATATTGTTTCTCTATACCATCTCACCGCACTACCAGACACATAGTGTGTATGTGTGTGTGTGTGTGTGTGTGTGTATATAATATATATGCATGTTTCGTCAATACTAAATTATCAAGAAGACTCGCAGATCAAAGTAAAACACAGTTCTCTCAGCTACAAGCGATACTCTACAATAGCGATTGTCGTTTGTATCCTCATCAGCTCATACAGTCACACACCGAGACGTCCTCTCGTTTTCGTCAGTCGGTCTCTTTCCGTCCAACAAAGCCAACAGATCGATACTAAAACACTCACGAACGCAGCACGCAGTTGCAAACTAATCAGCGTTCTACAAGAAGGAATTTTCGTCAAAATCATCTATACTAATGGACCTATTTCTAGAACCACGCCTCCTCGTCTTCCACTGGCAATCGTTCAACTTCGATATACATATATCGATTTTTGTGTGCGCGCGCGTGTGTGTGTGTGTGTATATCTGTGTGTACACCCAAAATTATACTACGAGAATTTTTACCTAGTCTCTAAGCTACTCCATCAAAAAAATCTATAATTATAGAGATTAGAGAAGAGAGAGAGAAAGAGAGAGGGAGAAAAATATTAAAATATTCTTTATCAAGATCCTAAATGAACTCAAATTGAAAGATCAGCTGTTCGTTGCCAAAACTCTCGAACGTGTAAGGCGTTAAATATGTAACAAGAGAGCGAGGATGAAATCAATATATCGTAATAAAATTATATGGCGTAAAGCAACGGAACAAATTGCGGCGAAATAAATCGCGAACGCGTTTGACCGACCGGAGGAGGGGGGAGGGGGGCGGGATAACGCCGTCGGCGGGAAAATCGGGGTCACATCCGGAGGCGAAGGATTTTCCCGGACTCTCAGCCGCGCCGGTGCAAGGTCGGAGGTGGCGCGAATAATGCACGTGGAGTGGCAAACCAACCCACGCGCCGCTGCCTACGCGGCCGGTTATTCCCGGTGGCGAAGGTGTAGGAGGAGGGAAGGGCAAGATGGGGTTTAGACCGCACCACGGTTCGGTCGATACTCCTCCTCGGGATCGAGGAAATTCCAGTCCGTGACTTGGCTAATCCAACCCCGACCGACGGAACCGACTCCTGGCCTCCCGACAGTGTCCGTCAAACGCCCTAAGAGGGCTTCCGATTAACTGACATCGAATGTCACGTCTCGCGATTATCCGACACAATCTTGCGAGATTAAGCGATCGTGTCGACCTGGAATTGCTCAAGGATCGCGAGGCTTGAGCCCTACTCGCGACCATCTCGAAAGCGAAATGTGATTCATTTTGTAAATATTATTAAATTCTATTAAAATATAAGTAATAGAAATATGGTTATTTGTAGCAGATATTAGAAAGAGATGAGAAGAGAGAGAGATCTTACGATAATGAAAAACATAGGTATAGTTAAGCGGTCGTAAAACTGAATGAAAAGATGACGAGATAATTCGATAAAAAGATTTTTATCCGTATTAGAATATTTTATTGAACATTAAATCGCCTTATAGGCAATTTCTATAGAGGATAAGATTTCATGCATATCCAATGACATCGGTCATTTCCTCGCAATATGTTAACGGTTCTCGTAAACGAGTATATGCGAGCGCTTAGATTGTTTAATAGAAAGAATGAATTTAATTAATATTTTTTACAAGGATGAAATAGAACTTGTGTAAAATAATTTAATTTTAAACTCTTATAACTCTTTATTGCAGAACTCTGAAGAGTTTTTTTTTTTTTGCAACAAATGTGTATGTAAAATAACATAAGCCATCAGAAATTAATTTAAACCATATACTTCGATGATGGAAAAATTTTGCGAAAAAACATTTTTCACGATACAAAAGCATATATATATTATTGAAACGCTCGTCTGAAAATAATTACGCTCGCATGTATAGTTAATTCGCAAGCTGGTTACAGCTAATTTGCGAGTTTTCATCGCAATTCGAAAAATATCCAATTTAGTAAAGCGAACAAACATAATTAAATGACCCGTGTAATTCAAACTTCACGCATCGAGAGTGCAGAAACTGGCAAATTCATCAGGATATCATCATAAATTATGTGCCGTTTAATCGTGTCGATTACAACGCAAAGCGATATCGTGGTTTGCATAAACAAACTTACGCGACTCGCGGTTCATTTCTTGTACACCTCCTTCCCCCCCCCCCCTTTTCAAACTTCTTCGAGAAGCGAGTCGGCGCGCGCGAGATGAAAACGCAAATACAGTCGCGAAGATACAGCCGACGTTACTTTGGACCTTCGCGATTCGAAACGTGACGTACACGAGACCGTGGGTGGATTGAGAACCACCTGCGGATCTGTCTGATTCCAGACCGCCACCCTCCGCCCGACCATCACCACCACCACCACCACCACCACCACCACCACCACCACCACCACCACCACCACCACCACCACCATCACCATCACCATCACCATCGGCAAAACCCTCTCGCAACCGCGCTTCGCTCTCTCACTCTCCTCCCCTTCGCCCTCTCACCATCCTTCCTTCGCCCTCAGGCAACAAAATGTTTCCATTCGCCCGCCTGGCGGCGTGCTTCCTTCCAAGGAGAGAACGAATGTACATGTAAACGCACACACACACACACACACACACACACACACATAGACACAGACAATATATACAGCTGCGAACGAACCGCCATGCAAAAGGGAAGGGCGACTATATTGCAGATCTGTAATACTCCTACCCCTTCTAAGAGAGAACAGCGGGCGAACTCGGTTTGCTACCTCTTCCTTCCCTCTCTCTCTCTCTCTCTCTCCTTTCTGCCCCCTCTCCCCCCTCCCCCGCTCGCCGCCCGATTTCGAACCACCGCCGTCGTCGACACCGCCTTGCCACCCTCCAACCTCCTGAGAAGCCGACTTCCTGGTCAATAACCTCGGCCGGCGTGTACGCGACATAATCGTCAACGTTCGCGATCGGGATAAGTATGTCCTTCGGAAGCACCCCCTCCCCTCTTCCTCCTCCCTTCTCAGCATTAATGCGGTAACCTTCGAACGATGATAATGCTCGTTTGCGCCTTCGCATTGCGAATAAACGAAGGGAAGTTATGTGTAATATTTCACACTGCTCTTTTTTTCTTTTACGCGAAGATCTTTTAGAGGATCTTGGCATCGAGTTCAGCATCTGACGTTGCAAAAAAAAAAAAAAAAAAAAAAAAAGAAAAGAGAAAAAGAAATACGTATCTCTCCGTCAGAGAGTTGTCAGTTAAATAAACACATAGGGGATTATTCTTGTCTGTTTATAACATCGAGATATGAACTTGCAAGATAACTTGCCATCGTGTTTCTCTCTCTCTCTCTCTCTCTCTCTCTCTCTCTCTCTCTCTCTCTCTCTCTCTCTCTCTCCCCCCATATTTTTATCGCGCGACGTACAATAAGGACCTCTTCTCGGAACTTTGTAATATCGTGCCATGCGAGAAGATAATAAAAACGGCTTCCCGCAAGGTGAGCTTTCGAAAGTTTTGCGCGGTACATCCGGAAAAAGTTTTCTTATTTATGTCTGTCTCTTATTAATTATTATGGAATGTAAGCACGAAGTTAATACAAAGTTGGTCGCGAGCTGGCGAGAGAGAGAGAGAGAGAGAGAGAGAGAGAGAGAGAGAGAGAGAGAGAGAGAGAGAGAGAGAGAGAGAGAGAGAGAGCTCGTAGTAAAGCGCTGGCGAGAATTTTATACAAGATAAACACTTTTCGTTTTTGCCCCGAACTACAAAGTGCCATCGTACTCTCCGCAAATCCTATATAAAGGATATAAACTCTGTCCACATAAAACCAAGCGATCAAGTAGAAACGCGAAGAGAGGGATGCGGATTTTGAAGGAAAAAAAAAAAAAAAAATCGCAAATTTTTAAAAATATATTTTAATCTCTTCACGAGAGAATGGCTCAAGGTTTTATTATGTGAGACTCTCTTTCAGCAATAATTAATCTTAACACACAATGGCCATGTATGTGTGCATAATTTTTTTTTCAAACGCGTTCTTCAATTTTTTTGCAGTCATATTTAATAATTAACAATATATTTTGAATAAATACTGATTGAAAAAAAAAAAAAGAGAGGATGAAGTAATTTATTCCGACTTCAATAAATTCGTCCCTCAAGGGACTAAGATATATTTATTTACAGGACATTCACACGCGAAATATGTGCGACATTTCGAGTTTGCGGCACGCAATAAATTCGAGGGTAGCTCTCGTCGCTTGCAAGGTGATGCCATCTGTGGCACTTGGCGCGAAACTCGTCTTAAAAATCATCCCCTCCCCCTGAGATCAATACGCCGTAGGGGTAGACAGCAGGTCTGCGAAATACAACGTACTGCTCTCTCCAGGAATCTAGACGCGCGCGTTTAATCCCTCGCGCAATCGAAGGGACATAGGGGGACGCGAGGGTGGGGTGGGGGGGCGGGGGGGAAGAGAGCGAAAATATCGCCTCGAGCTCTCCATATTATTTATTAAATTAAATACCCTACGGCCAAATATTTTTTTTCTTCCCCTCCCCCCCCCCCTGCCGCGAGGCGCTTCGCCAACTTTACTTGTGAAATGAATTATTATTGCAGTAAACGTATTGTATTCTTCGAGGCACGGCGCGTCTCTTATTGGCTCTCTGGAGATCAAAAACTTGACAGAGCAGCCTGACAGACTGAGCATCAAGTTTTAATACACGTCGCAGGTGTATCGTAGAGCGACTTATCCGGGGGTTTGTTTGTAACGAGGCGAGCACTTGGGGACGCACGAAACTACGATAGGTCTCGTACCTTGGCTCTTCTCTCACCGGATATTAGATATTTAGTACAAAGTCTATCAGAATCTGATCAGCTGATTCAGGGACACATGTACGATGAACTATCTTTCAAGATGCGCATGTAGTGACTTTATACGGTGGATAAATAACGTACCAACGCGTGCGTACGCTGAGTGTGATTTACGAGATAGTACAGTTCTCATAATACTTTATGATGAAATAGGAAAGGAAGAGTTCTCTCTATTGTTTGCATGTCTTCGAATATGCCGTAAATTCGTATATTCGCATTAATATTAATTAACGCTAATCACCGATTTCACCGATTTTCCGCTTGAATATAAAACGGAAAGCAGGATTGATTAAATCCCGATTAACTTTAACTAAAATTTATGGAAAAGCGCGAATCGGAAAGTCGCGCGATTTCCCGGTATTATAGCGAGCCTTTAAGACTTTAATTACGAAAACAGATTAAGTGTGAAGGTAAGCAAGGTTACGCAATCAACGGGGATCGATTAAGAGACCCGCTTTCGAGCAAATATGCTAATTTTCACGACGAGTTTGCGTTGCCATTGATTTAATAAATTGACAAAATAAAATCTTCTCGCGATTTAATTCTAACAATAAGAGAGAAAATATATGTATATAATTTGTGGGGACGATTGTATTAATAGCCCAAATCCGCGGAGGAAACCATAAAAAAAAGGAGGATAGAGAGAGAGAAAGAAAAAATATTAGCAGCGATCGAACGAGACCTGACGAAGACCCAGTGTGTATTGGGTCAAGCATTCGGCTTACCAGCAAGGGTTTTGCAAAGGTTTCCACACGAATGGAGGGTGTCTCTTTTGCGGCTTCTAATGAGATAATTCGATTTCCGTTGTGCCGCATTAAATCCATATTCGGCGATGTTGCGCGTGCGCGCGCCTTTCGCCATCCTCTCTCTCTCTCTCTCTCTCCCTCTGTCTCTCTTTCTCTCTCTTTTAAACCTCCTCGTTAAAAATGCCTCGCGAGAAAGACGCCTTTCACCGAACGAATCCACATTTACGCAAATCTCCTCGTTGCCAATCGATCTACGATCGCATTTCCGACACTCGGATTTTGTAAAACGATCGTCGTCACGCTTTCGACTCACGAAAAATCCATTCTCTGCCGAAAGTAGAACGCGCACGCTTCGATCGCTCCGTTCTTCTTGATTTGCGTCCAAGTAAACTTCGCGGAATTAATTAACGGCCGCAAAAGAAAAAAAAAAAAAAACGGCAATAATAGCCGGCTCTCTGTCTCTTTTTCCTTCCCGCCTGGAAAGCTTCGACTGTCATTATTTCAACAATAAAGACAAGCCTTTTCGCGACGACAGAACTCCGACGATGAGAGGCTACAACGAATCTCGTTTAGAGAGGGGTTCCCCGGCCGCGAAGTCGGCGGCCATTGCTCCGACTCCGGGGATAGCTTTTGTGCTTTTTTGTTCGACCGAGGCCCCCCCTCTTTCACATCGCGCCATCCCTCCGCGCTCACAAAAGAACTCGAGTAAATACGAGAAACGGCGCGCAGGCACGTCGCTCGCACGTCGAACTCGAAAAATCTCTTATCGATAACGAATGTCGATGCTTTAAAAGGGGGCTGCGAGCCTCGCTCACGTGCGATCGCGAGATGAACAAGACTTTTGATGATGTAACAAAGTGAAAGAGAGAGGACTTTCCTCCGCGAATAAAAAAATAAAATAAAATAAAAAAATAATGAAATAAAATAAAAAGAAAATAAAAAATTAAAATAAAAAGTTATGTCAGCGTTTTTTACAAACAACTATCCGATTATCGCGCGATATTCCGACAACAATTTGATACGCACGAGGGTCTAGAGAGAATCGCGATATTTTTTCCTCCATGTTCGCGACTGTCGAGCGATTAATGTCGCCGACGTCATAATGGCCCTCGTAACTATTGTCGCCATCGGTGAACGAGACGCAGGTCGGTTTAATATTGACAGCCGCAACAACGAGAAAGTTCATAGCCTGGAGAGGTAGGACGGTTTGCAAGGGGAGGGATGGGCGGTACACGAGGTAAGCGGCTTATTGCGAACGACGTCGTCGGGATTTTCGGTAACGAAACTGCATGATTGTCACATCGGCTTTTCAACGATAATGCGCCATCGTCCTCGCCTCGTTGCTCTTTTCCGTCTTTCATTAAGTACCTTGCGTCATACTTCAAGATGGAACGTAAGATGTGTTCTCGGATACTTGACATATTTCAGAGACAAGCGATACAAACAAATGACAGTTGTTGTATACAACCATCGATTGAGCAATGATTTAAAAAATAAAATTTTAATTGGTCGCAGAAGTTATTCAACTTCTTATTCCGCTGTTATAATTGTAGCATTTTTGTGTATAATCGCGTAATAATAAATAACAAAATATCGTATATACCATAATAGTTGTTGGAAAATAATGCGCACATATAAAGCTAAATAATAACTAATAAAATTAAATATGTATATTGCCAGAAACGTTTCTCTTGTATGTTGCTGATAATTATTGTAACGTTAATATTATTAAGTCTCCTTTATGATTTACACGCCGATAAAAATATGTCCTTTCGCATCTGTTTCAGCTGATAACAATAACCCATCGGTACAAACCGGCCATCCATTTGGACAATCGCTACAGATTAATGAGACACGAACCGATGTTAGATGCTAATTACAAAGAGACGAATCATGTTGGAGAGGATGATATTGAACAATATGATAAGTGAGAAAAAAATTGCAAGCCGAGAGGAAGCTTCAAATTTAAATATACATACGATTGTTTATTGTAAGACTTCAATATTGATAACATTTGACGATAATATGTGATCATATGGAAGATTTTTTAATTGAATAAAACCAAAATTGCAACTTGTTAAGACATTATGTATAAGTTTCTCTCTCTTTCTCTCACCCTCTCTCTCTCTCTCTCTCTCTCTCTTTCTCTCACACTCTCTCTTTTATTCTGCGCATTATCGAATATTATTTGCAAGGGACGTCAGTTGAACGCGATACCACGTGAGTCGTCTCTTTGACTACCATTTGGGTTTGTTTATGAATCGATCCGTCCCTACCCTTGACCGCACCCCCGTTTCCTCCTCTCGCGAAAGATACGATGCAAAAATACGGCATACCACTTTTAGGATACTGCGAATTTTAGATCGCTCACCTTTATAAGCGGATCAAAAGCTAATTTCGCGGATGGTTATGAATATAATACTGCGTGTAACATATTACATAATACTGATATTAGTATTTAAACCGACATATTTTACTCTCATATACTTAATGCGAAATATAATTTTTATCTCGCATCCTGCAGCTTGACATATACACATATATATATATATATATATATATATATATATATATATATATCCGTGTAGCTTGTTGCATTTTTAATGTATATTTTAATAAAATTTTTCTCTCTTTCGCGAATTCTCATTAAATCCGTTTTAAAGTTAATACTAAAAATAAAGAATTTATCGTTCTTGCAAGAAAAAAACTATATAATTCACTTTTATTACTCTCAAAAAATAACAACAACATTGCTTGGTTTAATTTTCAGTACATGCGCGTCCCTTGATATACACATTAAACGCGTTGTAAACTCCCCTTAATGGCCCTTCTCGCACAATATACAGCGCCGAGAGTAAAGGAAAAGCGCGAAGGCATGACCGGGAATCGAATCGAATCTCCGTGACGATAACTGCCACGTGGTAATGGGAGCCTGGTGGTCTGCGTCGGGGGCCAGGTGGGTAAATTCGTGCGGATCCAGTCGACCCTTACCTCCACTCTCCCCTATAATACACGAAGGCACACGCGACAGCTGTTTATCGTCATTCAACAGCTAGCGAGAGAGATCGGTACAGTCTCCGGTTTTTCAACTATTCACCCCCCCCCCCCCCGCCCCGAAAACCCTTCTTTCCTGAACCCCCTTCTTCTTCCTCTCCCCCCAGTCTGTCGATGACCGCAGAGAGATTCGAAGCTCCGAGTGTTTGGAAGCCGGTGTCGACGCCATCGCGACGGTGTTCGCGTCATCATCGAACGGGCCGACACAAAGGGCCTATTCAACGACGTACAACGATCCTCTCTGGGGACTATGCCGACCAAGCCACCGCCTGGTTCTTGCCTGGCCACAATACGGCCTTTGGCAGATGCAGTGCGATGCACGGTCGGCTTGGAATGCATTTCTACAAAACTCGTCCCGCGTCGCTTTTTCTCGCGGAATTATTCTCAAATTCGCTCGACGTTCAATAATGTATCAGCGATTCGATAACGAAGCGATATCGCGTGAGTTTTTAAGTCTTCAAAAAATTATTCAATTAACAATCGTATAATAAAAATCGGTACGTAATAAAAAATGATTAATTACAAGCAAAATTCTTGATCCTAAAAAGCAAAAATCTTTTTTCGATTAAAAGGAGCTCTTCTAGATAAGATAATTTGCGATGCTACGCATTCGCTCGCAAATACATTTGCGGAAAAAAAAAACGAGAGATGAAAAAAGAAAATTCTGCGAGTGAGAAAGTAGCTGATTTAATTGCAGACGGGACAGATTAAATGCAGCCAATGTGTGTTGGCTTAATCAGTAACAGTGCTGAATAGGATCGCGGCTGTGCAATTGCAAGTTACCGTACCGCGAAAGGAAAACGAATACGGTAGTGGAGGAAAAAAGAGCGCCTCTGTCTCTCTCGTGTCGCGTAACATTATCGCACGATTTCACGTGAAATTGTCAGACATTTGATAATTCGAGTCAGCAGATCAATTTAGTTCAATTATTATTCACTACTCTTGTTGTTAATTAATGACTGCATCATTAATCGATGCAGTTACGTACATAGGATACGGAAATTAGAATAGATATATTCCTGTTTTCCCCTAATGATGTAATCGATTCGATTTTCAACGATTTCCTTCGGAGACGTCGCGGTATCGTCCGACAGACACGATTAGGCACTTTCCGGAGCAACGGTACGTTCCTGCACCGGAAGAGACCGTGCCAGCTGGTAAACGAAGCAAGTATACGGTTCGTGTTCGACCTCGGCCATCGGCAGATTTTCGTTGTAATAAAACGTTCGTGTAATTTATTGGATTTGGTGAAATTTTCTCTCAACAAAAAAAAAGTGCAAAATTGTCATTTTAATTTTTCTTTATATAGTGTATTTTAATAAATCGTAAAAAATTCGAGACTCCTATATAATGTTCATTAATTTAAAAAATCACGAATTTATTTAAAAAAAAAAATAATTTTATACCAATATCTTTTGTAAATGTTTTATATATTATAATTAAACAAAAATTTGTGTGAGAGAATTCAAATATTCAATAGAGACAAATATTTTTCTCTTTATATCATCATCCGCACAAATACAAATCGATAAGAAAAAAAAAGGTAATATAAAACCAAAATTAGTATATTTTATATATTCTTCATAAATATTCTATAATTAAAAAAAAAAAGAGGTAAAAAATCTAGTAGTATTCAGATGAGAAATGTTTAAAATTTTTTTCGTGAATTACATGGCGCGGCGAGTACAAACGATTCGCATTGCGTCACAATGACTGTATCATTACGTTCGGATAGAAGAACGAGAGAGGAACGGCTGGCGAAATGCGCCTCGGTAGGGCGATAAATCTATTTCGCATTCGTCATCTTTAAATAAAATGCATCTCGTGCCAGCGAGTATAGAAAGAAGTTTTGCGCGTATCCCCGACGCGGCGAGAGAGCAGCTGTTCCTGCACACCTGGCAGAGATTTTGGTGCCCCCGGGACACCACCGGGTCGGCCGCTCGTAACTCCTTCCGAAAACCCACTGTCGAAATTCTGTACGCGCCTCGAGCTTTTAGGAGAGCAATATCCAAATCGCGATATCCATCTAATCAAGGCGCAAAATGTGTTAATCCGCGCTGATAAACTTTTCATCGCGATCCCTTACTAATCTACGGTAGCATAAAGTTGTTTGTTATTTTTCAATTTATTTTTCTGATGAAATTTGGTTCAGTATCCCAAAAGTATCATACGGAATAAAACTAAATCGATTTTTTTTTTTTTTTTCATTTCCGACAATTACAAACGAGAAGCATGTCATACCATCGAACCATGCATTTTTGAATACGCTGCGCGTAGAGGTTCGTATTGAACAAAAAAAGCTCATAAACCAAGATCTAAAAATGCTGACTGTACTGTTTAAACATCGACGAAAACATGCGTAAAACGCTAAAAAGATCAATTTCTAATATTCTTCAAAAAAAAAAAATCCTAAATCATCAATTTTTCACATTATTAAAGTAAAACTAATCCTTTAAGACTGCTAAAGAAAAACTGAAGCCTTAAAGAACATAATAATATTTCTGCGAATAAAATTCATCGCATCTGCCATCTCAGAGATTACAATCTTCGTAAAGTAACTTGTTCCCCAAAAATTAATTATTCCGCAACGCGCATATCACGGCGTAAGAGACTCGGAAATTATTAACGGAGCGCATAAATAATACGCGATTAATCCACGGTAATTGAGAATACTTCATAAACGCGAATCCGGATGGTTCGTTTCCATATATGCGTGCGAACTTAATCCATATCGCTAGTGAATTATTCGCCATAATTGGCAGCCATCACAATGAGAAATCGGATTAGTATTAATTACGATATAATTGACATATAGCGATTGGACTAATATTTTTTAGCAACAATAGCGAAAGATACTTACTATTCGTTTACTGCTCTTATCGAATTAAGACAATTAAGTGATCGCCGATCGGAGCAAAGAAACTTCTATAAATAGTTGTTATTCGTGCAAATTAAGTAAGAAATTATCGTTTATTAGGTTCGTGCAAATTAAATAAGAAAATATCATTCATTAGAAAGAAAGGATAGGCGAATCCGTCTCTCTAAAGCGATTTTATATTGGATCCCTGATTAAAATGTTATTCTCGTGATACTAATTTCTCATAACAACATCTAAAATAGCCAGAAGCTGAAATTATTCTATGTAACAATAATTGCGAATTACATTCGAATTAATCTCTTTTCCTCTTCGGAAAAGATTGTTGTCTTTGTTGGAGGAACGAGACGGGATCTCATTGTTTCAGGTATCGATTCTCCAGAAACGATCCAGAAGAAAAGGAGAAAGGATAGACAGAGAGACGCTAAATAAAGGAGAAATCGGCGAGAAGCAGAGGACCGTCGTACGATGAATCGGACAGAGAGATGAAGAAAGAAACGAAAGGAAGAGAAAGAGAGGGAGGGGGAGAGAGAGAGAGAGAGAGAGAGAGAGAGAGAGAAACAAAGAAAAGAGACGATGGGAGAAACCGGCGCGCCGCGCGGGGAGGCAAATAAAGAAGCAAAAATCGGGCGAGGTGAAGGAATGCTCGACCTTGGCGTCTCGCTCGTGAAGACTATGGCATCTTTCCTCAATCAGAGGCCAGATGAAATCGAGAGAAAGACGGTGCGATAAAAATTGCAGCGTATCCTTTTATTGATGTACCATGTTTTTGAATGTTTTACGATCAAGTATCTCGATTGCATTAACGATCTAAAAGCGTTTTACTTATACAAGTACTTTTTTTTTCTGCAACAGCAAGCCACATACATTATAGATAAAACCATATTCCTAAAAAGAGCGATATCGAGACCGGATCCTCGGCAGTTATTATTTAAATTTTGTTAAACTTTTTCCCATCTCTCTCGCTCTTTCACACATATGCGATATATATATATTTTTTTTTATATTTTATTAATTAGCAACATATTTGTTTATACTACGTACCGCGTTTGCTGCGAGTTAATTAAAATTGTTGATGCAACTGGGCTAAATTCCAATGAGGGAAATAATATGTTTACCCGTCCAGCCGGTTGTTGTTCGCTATGCCGTACGATTCTTGCAATTTATAGATATATAATTTTGGCAAATATATTTCGAAATTAAAAAAAAAAGGAGAAATTCAGCGACGATAAAATTCATCGCGCTGTTGATGCGAAATATCAGCACGTAGGAAGCGATCGCAAACGACGGACACAGTATGACGAAATGTAGAATGTAACGCGCATGTGTGCATAAACGCATGAATGCGTGCGTGCACGCACGATCGGTGCGCGCGCGTCGCTTTTGATCGGCCGTACGGATCGCTCGAACTAGTAGTAATCTCTCTCGCAAGTGGACGCGGGAAAAAAAAACCGCATCGCTTCATAAAAATCATTCGGCATCGCGCGGAAAAAGCGCGTGAATATCGGTCATGAAACGCGCTGGATCCTCTTCACTCGGAGTTTCGTTTCCGCTAAAATGGCACATTTTTGCAGACGCGACAAATACAGATCGCGTCGTCGTCGAAGCTGCGGAGGGGAAAAAAAAAAAAAAAAAAAAAAAACGGGCGCAAGAAAACGCGGTCGAAAACTGCCTTTCGGCGATATACGTATATGAAGACTCTGGCTTTTCTCAAAGCGTATCGATCGCGCGATTCTCACTTTGTGTCCTCGTCGTAAATAAAAAAAAAAAAAACGCCATTGTTGATGATTTCAAGAGCGTACGATTCAAAAAAGGATAAAAGAGAATGCGAGAGAGAAAGCATCGCGCTCGACATTATACTTAGATGAGAATGTGCGTTCGCCGAATGATTTTTGACGATAATAAATATCGCGGAAAAGCTCGCTTGTTACTCTAATCTACGTGATAACGCGAAAAACATTTATGAATTATTAATCCGCTATTACTCGCTTCCAACATGGTTAATTTACTACAATGAGTCGATAATTATTCATTCCTCTTTAATCGGACATTGCATATGCGTTTTTTAAGTAAATCGTTAATCAAGATGAATTTGATCGCGCGCTTGGAAATAAACAAGAGGAGAAAAAGATGACAGCGCGAAATGTGAAGCAATTCCGCGGATAAATGTGAATGCGAAAACGCCCAAGGAATTTTGCGGTACGAAACAGTGCTCGTCACGTGATTGCATAATATCGATCTGCACCGAGTACAAGATTGTGGAACGTGGTGTGTGCACGTTACCGAAGCCGTGCCGAGTAATCCGATCCTCGCCAAAGGTACCCACTATCGAGTCACGTTTCCAAGTAGCATTACGCAAGAAGCAAATGTCGTCGCCATGACAGCTTTATGATCGATAAAACAAATTCGATCAAATAAGTATTTAAATTAAATGCCTCTGTTCCTGAACTCGATTAATTTCAACACTCGCCAAAGTCTTTTACGAGATTATCAACGTGACAAAAGAGAGAGAGAGAGAGAGAGAGAGAGAGAGAGAGAGAGAGAGAAAGGAGAACTACATGCTTCGGTTGAATAATGATAAATCTCCGTTAATCGATCACGATCGCCGACATTTGTCTTGGAACGTAGATTGATGGAGAAAAACTTCTCAACGCGTGCATTGACGCAAGATAAGCTAATAAATAAATGTGGTTTGCGCAAACGTGTATTACTTCCACGCATCGTATATCATTAATCCTACACAACGTGCAAATCAACTTTGCAAAGTACGAGAAATTATTTTTAGAGAAAAATTTGCATTATCTAGGATTTTTAAGCACTTACATTTTTCAAATATATTTTTCTCGTACTTTTACAGTGCCTATTCTTCATTATTTCGCTTCCAAAGTAATTTAAATAAATGGTAATGAGTGTAATTATGCGTATGTAAATCTTAATGAGATGAATTGAGACGAAAATCTGTATTAAGCTGATATTTTACATTATCTAAGATTTTTAAAAATTTCATTTTTCAAATACATTTTCTCGTACTTTTACAGTGCCTATTCTTCATTATTTCGCTTCCAAAGTAATTTAAATAAATGAGTGTAATTATGCGTATGTGAATCTTCATGAGATGAATGGAGATGAAAATCTGTATTAAGGTGATATTTTGTACGGCAAGATATTATATTAAAAGAAAACTTTACATATGAATGCATTTTTTTTTTCACCCGTAGAATCGTAACTACGTATCGCGAATAAAATGATGAAGCAATTTTTAGCGGATCAACTCTTTCGACATTTTGCCGACCGCTTGTTACAACTCCAATTAGTCACAAGGGGTGTCCTATGACTAAAATACAATTTGAGATTAACCGCGCGATTGTAACGTTATATGTAACATCGACGCATATAAGCCGATTAAATGACAAAATCTCATATGTCAATTATAATTTAGCGCCCTTGATATACAACGAAACTTCAACGTATATGCGTAAATACATCACGTACAAACGCGTTACAACTCTCCCGTGATATTCAGAGTATTAACATTCAGCTAATTGTCCCCCTTTCCTCTCAATTCACAACTCGATCATATAACGTGCTCGGTACTAGTTTAAGGTACAAATGATGTACTTTACACAAGATATTGTTAATTTTATTTATATACACACAAAGCAATTGTATTCGATACGCGCGGAGATCCCCTATTGGACGCAAAAGAAGCAGCAAGAGGAAGGAAAGCAATCAGCGGAAAAGCGAGGAGAGTAGAAACGAAACTCGTAGATGGTGGGGAGGGGGGAGGGAGAGGGAGGGGGAGAGAGAGGATGGGAAGCCGCGGAAAGAGAAGCCCCGATAATGTTGCACATCGACCAAGGTCTATGTCATTGGAAACTGACGGGATCGATTTCCTCGCCCTGTTTTTCCACTTTATTCTTTTTTTCCATTTTTTTTTTTGCACGGCGAATTCCCTCTCTATCGTGAATAGCCGAGGTATCGCATTTCGGAGGACTCCTCGATGCGGATGTCGGGCAAAAGTCATCGAGACGAGGGAGATGAAGGAGGGGGAGGGCCTTTTGTAGCGCGGCGGAACTTGCGCGCAGAATATCGTTCGCACATTCAATATTTAGAATATCCATGCACATTTATAAATCATGCGCGCGAAACTCGATCGACAGTCGAAGCCGTGAAATGCAAAACATTTTCTGCGAGATTATATCAATTGGTCATATCGCGCTGCATTCAACCCATCTCTCTCTCTCTCTCTCTCTCTTTCAGAATTGCAAGAAACTTTTTTTTTACCTTTTCCGCATATCGTGATATTATTTGTAGTAAAAAAGTAGATTATTACATTCACTGGTATCGCGTTGTGCGTGTACACATTCAGAACTTCTGACAAGCTCGACGAGACGAAAAAAGGAACAAAAGACTCGCCCTTGTCCGATTTAAACAGCCAGTGAAGTGTCATGATAGGAAAAAAAAAATGTGTTAGACTTTACAGGCCCGACCGATGAGTCAATCTAACGTAATATCGACGAAACACTTTGCAATTCGTAAAGTCTGCGTCAAAATTTTTCGCTTATCACTATACAATAATTCCGTGTTGAGCACCTTGTTTTAGCATCGCCATGACGACCCGATCTCGCGCCGAATCGAAGAGAAAGGGAAGAATGAAGGAGTTACCGACCTAACCTAACCTAACGTGATCGTGACAGCTCGTCGTCTCGTGCTCTCTCCCCGCCTCCGCGCGACATCGCGTTCCCATGACAACCAAGGAAGCTTTCAACGAAAAAGAAGCGAATGTCGAGGAGAGAGCAATCGCCCGTCGCACGATGAGAAAGAGAGAGAAAGTGTGTGCCATACTTTCCCCCCCCCTTTTTTTTTTGCACAGAGATCAGCATAACGACTCGATCCCTGTCGAATCGATTCAATCAGTAATTCGCTTACGAAGCGATTCCTCGAGGAAACGAGCATTGCGTGTGGGAAAACAAAGCATAATATGTGAAAAAAAGAAATAACAGATGATTATTATAGGTAAAGGAGAAACTGACAGAAGAAGCAAGGGCATGGATCGAACTTTGAAGCATATATCGTGTGTCATAAATACACTTACTAGACGGACGCTTTTTGATTAAACACACATTATTTTGTGTATATTTACTTAATAAAAAATATTTTTATATATTCCTTTTTTATTTCTCTGACATCACGTAAGCAAATGCGATGATTACATGAGCGATTAATCGAAGACTGACAGACACTTATATATAATCTTAATTTAAATGCGATAGTTATTAAGAAGGTTCAGCATGGCAGAACATGCTCATAATTAACGTATCTCACGAAGGAAAGAAGTTATTTAAACGAAAATACGCCGAGAATAAACGGATACGTAAACAAAGCCGCGATTCGAGAGCGTGACAGCGCGATAAAAACAAAGCGAAGAAAGGTCGAGGGGAATTTCAAGGAAAGCGAGCGACTACGTCTCGTCTCATCTGACGGATACAACATATTCGTTCTAATTTTTTTTTACCAAATGTCGCGTTTGTTCAGGGTCTCTCTCTGTCTCTCTCTCTCTCTCTCTCTCTCTCTCTGTCTCTGTCGTCTTATTCGTGTACTGATCCACCATCGCGCTCTCGGCCGGCGGGGAGTGGTCCATTGTTTCCGAACAAAATAGAAACGCGCTGTCGGGACGCGAATGTTTTCACGAGTCATTCCCGAAAACTATGTATCCTCGGGCAAAAAAAAAAATATTTACAAAATGCGCCGTCGATTCGCGCGCGCGCGCGCGCGAATGAAGGAAAAACAAAATGACGCGAAATGATTTTCGAGATCGGAAAAATCGGCTGAGGAAACCGGAACACCTGGCCTCGGTCGTCGTGATTAAAAAAAAAACCGCGCCATCGGCTGTTTCCACAGAGCAAAATCACATCATCCACTGCCTGAAAGATATCCGTGCGGGAAATAATATCGGAGAACGAGATTCGCATTGCACGGCGGACGAATAGCGAATGTAAAATCGCCAACGAATCGCTCTTCCGCGAGGAATAATCCAAGAGAGAATTTGCTTCGAAGGAAAAAAAAAAAAAAAACTTGCGTGAGACACCGCTTACCCCACTGGGAAGGTTGCGTAGGAAAACATCCTTGTTCACATCCAGGATCCCGACGTCGCCCCCGAATATCTCTCTCTCTCTCTCTCTCTCTCTCCCTCTTCTTCTCCCTCGTTCTCCCACCCTCGTCTCGAGGAGAGGGCGATCGGCCGTGGAATAGACGCGCACACACTCACAAGTTCAAGGTCACAGTAGGATGAGCAAACGAGATCGTTTACCGGCAGTTCGCACAATACCAGAGGTATCACGTATCGGAGAAAAGAAGAGCACTCCTCGCACGATCACGTTCTTCGAAAATCTCGACGCCAGACGTCGGCGGACACGCGCGCGCCAAACAAAGGATCCTTCGCCGACGAGGGGCACCACCGGCGACGAACCACGGAAGACGCCGGGTCTCATTCACGCCGGCCAACGGCGGTCACGGTGATTTTTAGGTTAAGCGGCCCAACACGGCCGGACACGGGGAAAACGACGGAAAACGGCGTTGGATGCGCGGCCTCGCGTCTCTTCACGACGGGCTTCGCGCACTCCGTAAAAGCGCGGCGGCGGCTGTAGCGGCAGCTGTAACGCTCTCCAGACAATCCAGACGTCTGTACGGCACGATGGTGGGGCGACGACTGTGGGGGAGTGGTGGGGATGGCGGGGATCAGCCGGCTGAAGGGACGCCGCGCGTGGTAGGGGGTAGAGTTAGTTTTTTCGAGAGGGGCGGGGGGGGGGAGGGGATAGCAGCGCGCCCTTACGCGAGCGCGGCGGCCGGGCGTACTACGCGTCGCTGCGAATGGCACGCGCGCGTGTGTGTGTGTAGTGTGCGCGTAGGTAGATGGAATTGTCGCGTACCACATTCGCGTATATACGCGAATGAGTCCGTGTATGTACGCGACGCATCGTGCAAACGGAATAGAATGTGTGCCGATACCTATCCACTAGTTTTTTTCGCTGCTCTGCCCTTCGCTTCGTTAAAGGACTGGCGTACCGTACGCGCGCGCGAAACACCCAAGCAGTCCCCGCACAGTGGTGCTCATCTGTCAATGTCATCTAATCTCGAAGTTTTGCATTCAAATGATGTCCAAAATACCGAAGATGATCCGCAAAATGAAGACAAAATAATTAGACAAAATTAAATTTCAAATCTCTTTGATTTTTGCTAGATATTTTTTTTATTCTCGAAGGAAATGTGTAATCTTCTAAAATATGATTTTTTTTTTTAAACGCTATTTAGATTTAATAATCCACAGGTGAAGAAACGTATCGATTGCATTTCGCATACATTTTATTTCTCTCTTTATAACCATGCATTTTTATAAGAACGTAAAATATTGCGACATTTCTGCGTAAAAGCAGCAACAAATATATGTCATAATATTTGCTAATTAATAACAGGCTTCAATTAACCAGCCTGCGACCACACCTGCCTTCTTCCCCCTTTCTGCTCGATTACATACTAGAAAATTGATAGTGGATAAAATCTCCAATACCGCGCCTAAAGCATAATCAATTTTACAATATCGAATGCTTAATTAGAGCGAGGAAATCTATAGGATATTTTAAAGATATTCGAAAGTTATCAAAGCACTCCAATAAAAAAAAAAAAAAAAAAAAATACTACTCTACTCGATCATACGGTACAATATAATTATATTTAATTTAAAATCGAAGTTGAATAATTTATAAAATATTCGCTACTATATCGTTCATTATTGTATAGTTTACGCTTGCAACTGGCTGCAGTTTCCACGAGAAACGACTCGAGAAAATTGCCGCCTCGGTATTGTTGCAAATCCGGATATATGCGTGCGGACACAAAGGGACGTGGGCTCGACGAGTAAGAAACCAGTATGGAAACCATGAAGCGAAAGGATATTGCCTACCTGACACCATTCGTTATGCAACTACGAATGTACACATTGCACGATATTATTATAGATATAAACGACAAAAGCCGGAAATGTTATTCGAATGAGAAAATTATTCGTTTATGTCAAATAGAAATATTCACAAAGTATTTACTTGATTATCACGTTTTTTACGTGCGTAAATATTTTTATTTTTTTTTTTAATCGAATAATATAATCATTCTTCACCTTCAATTAATTTTTATTTTTATTTTTATTTTTATTTTTAAATTATAACATTTTACAAACAAATATTTTCGAACTCTTTGTCCTAATACCCGGTTTCGATAACTCGATTTCCACCTTCTTAATTCATATAAACATGTTTGGAAAATTTGTGCAATTTCAGGAAATGAAAAGGAGAGATATCTCGATCCTCGGCGATCTTTCGTACGTTTACGAAAATATCACTTTGCTCGCTAGGATGATTTTTGCATAATCGAGAACGTAAGAATCAGAGCGAAGGAAGAAGAGGAAGGATGATAACGCGTGGTACGAAACATGTTTTGGTTGCGGAACAACAATGGCTTTATGCGAACAGCCGGCCCGCCGTTGTAGACAGGCGGTTATATCAGTTTGACTGCCTGTTTTTCCGCAAAATACACCCACGTAATCGCTTTCGCGCGTTCCCTCTCTCCCTCTCTCTCTCTCTCTCTCTCTTTTCTTTCACCGCTATCTCTTCTCCTCGTGGGCGAACTCGCGTGGCACGAGATCGTACGAGTGAATGTTAACATACGAAATGTGTTCGCGCGTTATACGGGAACAGGTCAGGATGCAGCTCGTCTTGGCTTGCTTCCAAATCGCCGATCAGATTCTAGATGTGAATGTAGATTAAGAAACCGGGAGGGAGGGGGGGGGGGGCAAATGAGCCACCCTCGTGGTGTATAGTCGGGGCAAAAATTATTATTATTTCGTAGGTAACGTTTACGAAGGTATTTCTACGCGTATGGAAATTGACGAGAATAATTGTCGAGTATGATGACAGTTCTATTTTTGAAGAATGCTAATGAAGCATATTCAATATGTCTCGTTTTTTGACTTGCTAAATAGAAAGTGTCTCGATTATTCAAACGTCAATTACGTAACTATGCGCAACCGATGGCTATTTCTCGAGGAAATATCGTTCTTGCAGAATAACATTTTGCAAACGTCATTACGACAAACGCGATTAAGTGTCTCGTAAAAACGATACTTTTGTAATAGCTCTGTGAAAAACGAACTATATCGAAAATGTTTATAAAAAAAGAGAGACAGAGAGAGAGAGAGAGAGAGAGAAGGAGAATCTCGTTCAAGAAATATATTTGGCTCGTATCAAGATCGGCGTTCGCCTGTATACGTACATATATATATAAATCTTTGAACGCGCTTTCGCGTCTGACTTTCCGCGATTTTACATCTCCGACGTAAGATCGCGAAAGATTTCGCCTCTCGACGACGAAGGGCGGAGTCGGTCGCGAAAGGATTTCGCGGATCGCATCACGCGGCCAACAGACACGCGGCGAACAAGGTTCGCTCGCTCGCAAACGATTTCCGCGCGAATCGTCGAAGACAAAGAGCCGGAAATGCTGCCTCTCCGGCAGCCCTTCGCAGCCCCCTCGTAACACGATGCCAGTCGTGAGATGAGGCAGACACCTGGGATTTACCTCCAGCACTCGTAGCGCTTCCACGCTTCGAGAGGGAAGAGGAGAGAGAGAGAGAGAGAGAGAGAGAGAGAGAGAGAGAGAGAGAGAGAGAGAGAGAGAGAGAGAGAGAGAGAGAGAGAAGGGGAGAGAAAAGGTTTGTAGCGCAACGTGGGGAGGGTCTTTACTTCCGTAAAGGGACAGACTCTCTTCCCGCGAGTTGCGAGTTCCGAGCTCTGAGCTCCGCTCAGACCGGGACACGACGGTATCGCGAAATTTTATTACGTAAATTCAATTTGCATAGTGCGACCAGTGAGTACGGATTGCTCCTCCTCCGAAGTGGTTCCCGATGCACATTGTCGCTATATAACAACCGTTTCTTTCCTCCGGGAGATAACAACGCGCCTCGAACTAACGAACTATATTTAAATTGATTTTACCCAAATGAGAAGTATGAGAGTGACAGAGAGAGAGAGAGAGAGAGAGAGAGAAAGAGAGAAAGAGGGAGAGAGAGAGAGATGGAGAGGGAATGAGCCTCATTATAGAGGCATCGAATTGCTAGGCACGAGGAGAGAACGCGGTTTGAAAATCCTTATCCGATATACATGTTTCCGCAAAGTATATATCCGTCTGCGAGTGAAAATAATTCGAATTATTTACTTTAATCGCACGCACACGCTGTTCTAATATATTGTATATATGTACGGAATATGTATAACGCTGGTTTAAATTAATATTCCACCGTTCTCCAGGCACAAGTAGTATATTTGGCAGGGATTGTATGCTGCATTGTGTACGTACTCGCCTCGCGAAAACTCCATCGAGATCGTTTCTAGGACGCGCGCAGTCCGGACTACAATGTTTTGATAAATATCACGACCCGTGTGCGCGCTGAAGAAAAGCGACAAAATTA
Source organism: Cataglyphis cursor (assembly GCA_039654345.1). Lineage (NCBI taxonomy): Eukaryota > Metazoa > Arthropoda > Insecta > Hymenoptera > Formicidae > Cataglyphis > Cataglyphis cursor. The sequence continues at coordinate 1,876,029 of JBCEZX010000106.1, forward strand.
TCAAAGATATAGAACGCGAAACTGGTGAACGATAAACTGAATTAACTCCGTAGAGTAAACAATCATTTGCGATTTAATTTTTTTGTTTTCAGTGATGTATACATGCACATGTATAGATATTTAATAAAAATATATAAAAATGCACTCGCGCTTTAAAATCATTATTCAATAACGGAATATGCAAGGAGAAAAAAATTGTTTTTTTTTTTTTTTATTTTATTTATTATATTCAAACCGGTATGTATATGCGCGATTTTCTAGATTTTCAACATAGTTTGCATAACCAATTAGAATGCACGCCAACACCAACAATGGCACAGTTATTTTATATGCCGCGTAATAAAAAAAAAAAAAAAAAAATCGGCGAAAATTCTCTGTGCGTGCGCGCAAGCGAGCTGGATCGGCGGATGGCGAGGATTTTAGCCGTCGAGTCGTTTAAATATCGCGGAAATTGAACCTATAAATTTCTGAGTGCCATAAATTGGCCGACTTACCGCCCGTAAACGGCCGCGCGCCCCTCCTTTCCCCCCCCCCCAACCTCCACCTCTTTCATCTTCCTACCTACGTTTCCTACCTTCGAGAACAGAATCGCAAGATGCCGCGATACCGAGGCGAGAAATACGAAGCTGGTTGTATACACGGGCCCCGCAAAGAAACCAGATAAGAACCCCATAAGTATTGTAAAGTAACAATTACGAGGCCGACATCAAGGCAAGTGTGCCATACTTGGAAATGTTTATGTTTTATTATCTTTTGCATGTTTCCCCTCAGTCATGTTGCAACGATTACAAAGAATTCGAGAATTTGTTTAAAGTACGGTTTCTTAAAGTTCTTCAGGTTCTAAATAAAATATGTAAAAATATGAAAATAAGATACGCGTAGAAAAATATTCTATTTGTTTTTAATATTGAACGATTTTCTAAATAACTTAAAAGATACGGTCATAAAAATTGCGTAAATAATAAACAGTTCATATAGGAGGCATATGGGTTGCGAAGTATCGTCTGCTGAAATTCGTTCGCTATCTACACTTTGAAATACGAGCGGTAGTCGAAATAATCGAAAAGCGGGAGAAGGTTACACGAAGGCATAAACCGGTCGTGAGAAAGGAGCTTTTACTAAAGAGAAAGACAGGGGTTGGGGAGGCTAAGTGCACCTTTGCCGTATCGAAAGAAAAAAAAAAAAAAAAAAAACTCGGACAAGACTGCTTTAGCCTCTCGGCAATAATACAGAGCGGTTCACGCATCTCTCTCGTAAAACAATTTTCTTCCGAAATTTAACAGCCCGTTATTGTCGTAGTTAAACAAATATTTTGACGGGAGACAAGACCTGCTCCGATGAATCGTGAGGGATCGCCAATTCAATTTTTTGAGACGGAAACGAGTGATTACGAGTGATTTTTAGAGCACATCGTTTTACATTAAATTGGACTTGGACACATTGGATCTTACGAAATTCCCCAAATTTAAATGGCAGTCATTCTGGAACCGGACGTGATAATGATCTGTGACACCTCGCAATATAACCAGGCTAGATTAGTTGGCAGGGGTTTGACATTACGGGTCGTTATAATGAATTTAACGGCTCGCTCGCAGCGTGAAATACATACACGCAACGTTTCGCATAAAACGTAAAGCGAAGCAAATTTATTGAGTCATACTTTTTTCGTTTTGTTTCACTTTACTCTCTAATTAAAAAAACAAAGGTGAAACATAATAATAGATATTGAATACGAAGTGAAAGGAAAAAAGAAACGGTCGGGTATAGAAGATTCTCGCAAGTAGTACAACCCGCCATGTGCCAGGCGTGCCAGGTAGTACACATCGCGGCAAGTATTCCCTTAGGGACAGCTAATCACCACGCTCTGGTATCTTCATTGTATAAAGCAATGAAAGAAACATGTAAGTATGGCGCCGAGAAATAAATAGACGATTTACGTTTAAATAGAACGTTTTCCATAAACTGCAATTATAGAAACTTTTAATGACAAGTGAAAATTAAAGACCGATATGCAAAAGATCAAGTGGCAACAAAACAAATTTTCGAAATACTCTCAAAATTATTTAACAATTGTAATAGAACCATGGTATTTTTGTAGAAAATAAATAGAAGACAAATAAATTTATTATTATCTCTTTAAATTATCGATAAGTCTCTTTAAATTATATTTTATATTTTAATATAACGATGAAAAAAAATGATAATTTTAATCATACAAATCAGAAAAGCGATATACTAAAAACAGATGATGGACTTGTTAATTAAGAGATATCGTAGAGTATTTTCACGTAGAGTCTTACTTTTCGAATTCTTGTTTTACGCGAAATTTTTTTATTAACAACATTAGAGATAATCTAGCGGAAAATGTGAAGCCTGCAACGCGGATTATTCGCGTGTATCGCGGTCGCCATCGGTTTTTGATATCCTGGCACCGATATCACTCGGCTAAAGCTCGTCGTAACACAGGCTCCCTGTTTCCCTTGTCAAGTCTTGATATCGTATCGATCTGAGAGGTCACCGCAAAAAGAAATCGAAACGGATATTTCTGGTAGTTCCGTGATATTCTTACGAGACGTGACACGAAAGTTTCTAATTTATTTTTACTCGATAAATTAAAACGATGCGCCCCAAACAGGTCATATAATAACAGCTGTCATTTAACGGAAACCAGAATTTCTTGGAAACCAAAAATGTCGTAAATTTTATTGGCAAAATATAATTTTAACGAACCGCAAAGACGATCCGCATTACGTTACTTGATTCAATGTGTGCAATAATGCATGGGTGTGACAGTCATATGTGACAGTCATATATAAAACGTCAAGCTTATACATACATCGGCTACATCGATTGTCTATCGGTGGCGATTTTAGACACGAGGATAATGCAGAACAGATTGCGGTGTCATGCGGTGTACCATGGCAAAGGCGTTACCAGCGGCCATGGCAATCCTGCAACGCCGGAAACTCGTGGGTTTCGAGCCACTTCCACCGAAAACTCGTTTATACGACCCTGCCGTGTGGTATGTAGGGCCATCGGCTGCGGTTTCCACGCCGGGGTGAAACGAGAGCGTACGCGATACAAGAGAGCGATTCACCCTCCATCTTAAGCCACTAAGATAGTCCCGAGGATTGTCCCTCTGCGCACAGATTACTCAATAAAAGTGATTTCACGCAATTTGTCCCGCAGAGAGTCCTGATAAAACTATATATAAATATCGCATCTTTGTATTATCACCGTAGAGATGACGTCCTTTTTTTTTTTATATCGAATTTTTCCTTTTTATTTAATCAATAAAAAGTGTGGTGCTATCTATCTACTTATTTTTGGGATGGATTTTAATAGCAATTGTTATAAATTGTAGTTGTTCTGCGGTTCGTATGAGGCGCGCTATCACCATTAAAAGATAGCTTTATTTTCACGGCAATAAATTTCTTCGGTTAGTCAACGCGGTGAGTGCTCCATTTGGCTACCGGGAATTCTTGTTCCGGATTTGCTTTCGAGCTTTTGAGGGATTACACATGGGCGTATCGGCTTGTATAAAATTCAAGATAATGGTACCGCGATGTGCAAATCATAGTCGGGCGCGAATTAATCTCGTCGCGCTAATAGAATTCCTGACGAAGATCTTATATCGCGATGGAACGGAAATCGATCGAGAGAGATAAAGGTTTTATCTTATTAAAACTTCTAGATATGTGAAAAATGCTATACCTTCAAAATATTAAAATCATTAAATTATTTAATATTAATATTAAATTAATATTAATATTAATATTAAATTAATATTAATATTAATATTAAATTATTTAATATTAATTATTAAATATCATTTTTTTTTGTAGTAATAAATTTCTTGCGATATCAGAGCACAAAAATAGTCCCGACAATTCCTCTGTAATCAATATGTTTACGTCAATAGTCGTTAGATAAAATTGACAGCAAAAAATATGGCAGCGCGAATAAAAAAAAAAAAAAAGAGGAAGCAGAAACAAACATCTGCATCGTGCATTTTGTCGATATATACTATAGCTGTAATAGATTTAAATAAAAGAGAACGCGCGAACGGAAAATAGCGCAACGCGCGATATATTTATATCCGCGCGAAATATATGAAATATTTATCGTTCCTCGACCGAGTTGGAGGCGATGTCGAGCGGCTGACATCGCGGCGCGACTGACCACTTCCAGTCGTCCCCGTCGTGTGTGACGATCTCTGGAAAATTCGGCCAGTAGATATTTCAATCTCTATTTTCGCCGTCGTCGTCTTGCAAGTTAATTCAAAAAATCCGTACCGGTTTGTCACCCAGGACGACACGAGGGACGACGCGCGCACGTACGTATATCCCGTGTTGGCGTAATATCAATTTATGATATACGCACGCACGCGCTAACATCGTCTAATTGCGGACGCCACCCACTCTATCTCGTCGACCAATATACGTCGCGTGGGCGACCTCGCACCTGCCGTCATTTCGCGCGCGCACGCAAACATATACGAAGTCTCAAAGTCGAAAAGGAACCGTCGACACATGTCAGTGACATGCTGTCAGCGAGAGCGATTCTTCAATGAATTGTTTGAAAATACAAGCGCTATCTCTCGCGTTCAACAAAGTACATATATCGCAACCCGAGAACGAAACCCGTCGCGGGTTGTATACATCATTTAATATCCGCTCATTACGTACGTTCGTAACGAGGAAGCGGCCAAATGCCAAATGTACGAACCCGTGGGTGGACAACCTACTGTGAAAACACGTTCGCAAATGGATTGCTGTTTGAAGTCCGAAAAAATATTTAAACGAGATAACGCCATTTTTAAACATGACACAAGGTACATTATTACGATATCGTGAAATACGTCTCGTGAAAATAAAGATTGTAAATATACAGAAAAATCTAGAAAAGTACAAATAATAATAGAGCGAATTAAAATGCATTATGTCTGTAATTTCCCCCCCCCCCTTTTTTCATCACAATGTTAGATTCTGAATAAAAATTATAACTGCAAAACATATTACACGAAATCCATCCATTATTAAATTCTTTTAACGAGCGAAATCAATGATATATATAACCGATTCGAATCACCGCGAATCAAGCGTGGTGAATGATATAATCCTTCACGTTAATGCCACTAATCGACATTCGAACGATTCATGCGGCATTTAATCGCTAAAATGAAAAGCGAAGCGGCACAATTCCTCATATGATTATAAATAAAATTGCGAGCATTTCATATAATGTATATATCATATAACGTATATATCATATAATGTATATCATATAACGTATCCGGATTTATATGCAATTAAAAATGCTCGACTTGTCAATCCTTATATCGAGACTTTAAATTAGATCCAAAACGTTGTGACATTTCGCACGTGATATCAACATTTTCTATTTGTGGATCAATAATCAGATATGTAGCAGTAATCCATATAATATATGCCTTTCGCGAGAACAATTCGTTGCACAGTTTTAAGCTTAAGGGCCCAATCTATTCTAGCAGTATAAAAAATTGATAGAACTTTTTTTTTTTTTTGAAGAATATTATAAATTAATCTTTTTGGCATTCACATATGTTTTTGTTGATATTTAAACAATACGTCATTTTTAAATCTTGGATATTTACCTTTTTTTATTCAATACGAGCCTCCCTGCGTGATAAAAAATGCATAGTTCGACGGTGACATGCTGCTTCTCCCGTACAATTGTCGGAAATGAAAAAACTCGGTCTAGTTTTATTACGTAGGACGCGTAGGACACTGAAACTAATTTCATTAGAAAAATGTTGAGAATAACGAAGTAATGTCATTTAAAAATTAGATATTTCAATTTTGCCGTAATGTTTTTTATTTCTTGAAGCTTAGAGAAACATTAAATATTAATTTTTTTAATTCTAATTAGATTCAGGGGGTATCCACTTCAAAAACATCTTACGGAATAAAAGTAGGTCGAATTTTTTTATTTCAGACAATTACACGAGGAGCAGCATGTCACACCGTCATTTTTCAACACGCGCGGAGCTTCATATCGCGAAGAAAAAAAAAGCTGAATATTTAAGATTTAAAAATACTGACGTATTATTTAAACGTCGATAAAAAAAAAATATGCAAAACGTCAAAAAAATCGATTTCTAATATTCTTAAAAAAAATCTTAAAAAAGATCATCATTTCTTCTACTGTTAGAGTAGACTAGGCTAGGTCTTAAGAAAACATTCGCGATTTTACCATAGCGATACAAAGCGATCCTCCCTGATTACTATTTTCCTTTTTCGATCTTAGGCATGCAAGGTTCGCGGATCAGGAACAAAGGAAAGCGCGCTTGCACAAGAAAGAAAGACCTAATCGGAAATACGCGGACTTGTTTCCCTTTCGGCTAGAGAATCGCGGGAACATGACGGGAGAAAAGGGTATGAAAGTACGTGCGTGGCGCATGAATTCTCTCTCATCTCGGAATGTATATGAATGTACGAAAGAGAGCGAATCTCTCTGTTCGCTCTCTTCCTAAAAGGAACTTTAATCAAAACTGGAAAATAGAAGAAACCCACTTTTCATTGCCCGCTGCCGCCGCGCTGTGCCGCTGCTGCAACCATTCCATTCCGCCCGTGACGGGCGGACGATAATACGGCATCTGACCTTCCGTGCAAGGTATCTTGCACGAAACGTGTATACAACAATGCCGCATTGTCTAAGCCACTTTATTGTGCCTGACGACGTACAAATATCACGCTCGAATCTTTCGGACTCGCTCGGATGATACGCGCGGGATGATTTGCGACGTAGATCTCCACGCGGGGAGATACCTTAATTAAGATTAAAACGAAATTAGCGAGAAATGAGAATAAATTCTTCGCGATTTCAAGACTGCTCGCGCGCGCAAATTAAGCGACAGATTATTATTCCTCGAGTAAATTCGAATAGATTTCGAACTTTAATTAAATTTTATAATAATTTCTAATTTTCAGCCATCAACATACTTAAGGTTGAATGTTAAATTCCGTTATAAATGATGATTAATCATCTCTCGTTCTTGGCAAAATATCAGAGAGATGGTTCACTCACAACGTTACAGGTGCTCGCATTACGTACGAAGATAATTTGTCATTTACGACGTGTTCGATTAGGATTCAACAATAACGAGGAATGAAATAATTTCGTTAAGCTGGTTGAAACTTTATATCGCCATCTCATCGTTGATGGGAATATTCTTACAGTGTGTATCGTGCACTGTGTATACAACGATCGTGAAACAGCTTGAGACAGGAAGTACAGGTTTACGCATTACCGACATGCAGTGAGACATAGCATAAGCCTACTCTATTTGCTTGATTAAAGCGCTGAGTTTTCATGCATCCGAATTAATTATATCCTCGATGATCGCGTTTACAAATATGTATATTTCAAAAATCAATATTGTCAATTAAATGATATTTATAGCTCCGCAATGCGGTAATCTCTCGACAAAGTTCAAGTACATTTATTATTTATTGTAAACTCTTTTTTTATCTTTTTTTTTTTATCGCTAAGCAATCGGTAATCGAAGGCAATTTTTAAACGGAAAGTTGATTCAAGAACGGAGATTAATCGTAATTCGATATAACAAAAATACCGCTAATTTGTTATTAATTATTATCAGTTATTAAATTATTGATATCTTGAAGCTCGATATTATGTAAGAGTATTAATTTTACAAAGTTACATCGTAAATAATGACCTATTGATTTGATACACGTGGGAAGAAAATCTCAAGCTTTTTCGATATTCACAGAGATAAACTCGATTTATAATGAGCATTAATTATATGCCAAAAAACACTTACCAATTCTCTAATACACCAACGTTCGAAAAGTTTGGAGGAAAACTCGCGGCCGCCATCGATGGTCGCGACTAATGCCCGTTAATTCCGTCACTTTCGGATCCTCTTCACAACCCTAACACGTCACTGAAATAGATAAAGGATGACTGATTAAAATTAGGAATTAAATCAAATTCTAAAAAGAAGCGTCAAAGTGATTGGCAAGACGTTGAATTCAATTGCCTCGAAGAAAATAATTATAAATTTTCAAGATGATTAAGCCATCTTTTGTCACAGTCAAAGAGAATACAAATATATAATGATACAAAATATAAATTTCGCATTAAAAAATAAAAATACAAAAATAGATATATAATACATAAAATAATTTAAAATATAAGAATAAAAATAATATGTAATAAGAATAAAAATAATATGTAATAAGAGTAAAAATAATATATAATAAGAATGTAATAAGAATAAGAATAAAAATATTATTTTTCTCGCATGTAGATACTTATATTGACATTTTAATGCGTGTCATTTAATTGCAGATTGTTCAGTATTCGGTATTAATGACCGAGAAGGTAATGACCTTTTCGCATTTATCGATCTATGTTTTTCAATATATATGCATGATCGCTATGATTAAATTGTCGAGCGATTTTAAATTTAAAGCCATCGGGCGCGATTTCGCCCGTAATTGTGATCCGCGAGAAACGCTGCTCTCCAAAGATATGGAGATCCGGAGTGTGACGATGACACCGGCCATCTCTCTTAAAAGCACCGCCACCTCTCTTCACGCTCGTCTTTCGTATCCGTTATACCTTCGCATAAACGTGTTTGCGAGATGAAGCACACACACACACACACACACACACACACATACACACGAATACATGAATACCCGCACGCACATCTCACATCCCCTTTCTCACATTATTATCTTTCCGCTTTTCGGGCTCCGGTATCGGTAATGAACGATCTATTGTGCCGGAGGATGCTCTTTCGAGCAGCAAGATGAAGAAGGAGACAGAGAGAGAGAGAGAGAGAGAAGGATGCATATAGTCGGTGGGTGGCAAGGATTGAAAAAGGGATAGGAAAGACGAGTGCGCGAGAGTGGCTGGCATGGAAAAGGTTTGAAAATGGCACTCTTTAATGGATTCCTGGACTCCTTTACTTTTTCCTTACCGCCTCCTTCGTCTTTCTTTCCTACCGTCTTCTTTCTCTCCCGTGCTCTTTTTTTGCTCGCCGCTTTTTACACCACTCGCAGCGCAAAAAGGGGGGGGGGGGAAAGGGAGAGGAAGAAGGGGAGAATTACTCGTTACACGCGTAAATCCTGGAAGCTTCGAAAATACATTGCGATTCACACGTGATTTTCGACGAGACAAACGACCGAACGACTCTTGACAAGCCATAGATCTCAATGCCGGGTATGACAGGACGAATTATTCGGCCGTCTCTTTCACCCTCACCGTATATAATAACGAGGGGATCATCTGCCCCGCGCGGAAATCTCGTTGAGGCTTCGGCCGGGGGTGATTTCCTGAAGCAAGGGTTAACTCTCGATTAGTAGATTAGAAGAGACTACTGTATATATTGCGCCAGTGTGTGTGTCATGTATGAAGCGAGATAACAAAATGTAAAATACAAAATATACAAAGGATAAAATCGCCACAAGAAATTTGTATAGCATTGCGACGGATAGAATTATCCAGCGAGGTGTTTAAAATTTTTCAAGCGGTGCTCGAAGGAATTTTCCAGACATCCGCTTCCGCGAATGATGGAAAAATCGCTCCCTCGTTCAACTTCGATCGACATCAAGCCGTTGGCGAGCGATCATCCGCCGTGTCGAAGAAACGGGAAAACGATATATCCTCGCTAATTAGCGAGAATATCCGAGTGCGGGCTGAGGGAGAACGCATCGTCGAGAGGCGGATTACAGGATACGACAAAATCCATTGTCGTCGATCGAGCGCCGCCATTGTCCGCCACCATTGTTTGTCAGCTCATACGGCAGTGATAAGGAGCACGATTCCGCGAATAACGGCGAGAGAGGACGCCATTATCTCCGCAAAATGCCGGACGGGAAGGGGGAGGGGAAAGAGCGGCTTCCACATCGCCGTTGAAATATTTTCAACACATTTCGAAGATAATTATGACGCGAAAAACGGCAAGAGAGAGTAATAACGCGTTCATCGTAACACGTTTTTCTCTTCGCGAATCAGCGCGAAATGGATTTCCTACAAACTGCAGGTGTAGAAGAAACGATGGACGAGTAAGTCGGTGGGTTTTTGTTCTTTACGAAATTATGAAAACCCCCACGTGCGCGCTTTCGATTCCGGGAATGCAATATGCCGTGACGAGCGTACGTTAAGGCGCGTTTCTCGCCAATGATAATTTCCAGCCGCAATGATTATCAACTTGGTATATGGGAACGGCGCTCTACTCGCCAAAGTTTCGCGATCCGAAACTTCGCTGGCGAGCAGGAAATCTCAATGCAAAACGTACACGCGAGAAACATAAGCTCGCAGCGGTCTAATCAACATTGACAGGATCAAAGTGCTTTAATTAATACAGCTGGTGCGCCACGTACGTATAACGAAAATACCACTTCGCATCAGTTCGCCTCTGAAAGTCGATTCCAATCATGCTAGTCTCGATTTCGATCGCGGATACACACGGTGTCTAAAAATTCCCTGATCTTTCAGATACTTTTGTTTAAAATTCCAGGTAAAAAGAATATTTTATAAAGATTTTTCTGTACAACTTTCTAAAATCAATTTTTATTTTTTTTTTGTCACTAAAAATTGCAATAAAAAAATATGTACCGCATTTAATATTGTATTAAGAATATATGTTAAGATAAGTATATATTTATAATATATTTTAAACGCATCATTCGCTTGGCTTGTCGATCGTTTACAATATGAAAATTACCAAAGAGAGAATTTTTTTTTAATTCCCCGAGTCCCAATAAAATTCTCCGATTTTTCCAAATAAACAAAGAAAATCTCTGAGAAATCCAATTTTTCCATGTTTTTTCAGAGAGTAAACAGCCTGATGCAATACTCTTCACCGCGTAAATTCGGCGATGAATGATACAACTCCGCGACAATAGGAACGATTGTACGCGGATTATGACGTTTCGCGTTTCAACGCGGGGACAAAAACGTCCATTTGACACCGCGAAAAAAAAAGCGCGAGGCTGTTGCGTCGATATTATAGCCGTTAAGACGAGAGACAGCCATTACACGCCAGCCGGTCGCTCGCTTGACTATAAACGGAAGACGGTGCACAAAACACCGCGCCCGCGTCTACTTTCTCCATCTCCGAGTTCGACTAGGAAGTCGTAAATCCTCTTTTGCCATTTGAGCGAGACGCAGACATTTTATGCAGTGTATACCGCGGCAATAAAGCGAACGAATGCAATTTGAGAATCGGTGCCAGGACACAGACGCCGTTCTTTCTCTCCCCCCCTCTCTCTCTCTCTCTCTCTCGCGAATCTCGTATCACGTGTCTCACAACTTTTCCATAGACAATAACGATGGTAAAAGAACGATGAGTTGTGCGTCCTCGCGCGATCGACTCTTGTAATTCAGGGAAACTTGGTTGGAAAAATGTCGCGTTATCACGATTCATCATCCCTCGCGTGAATAATATATATACGCAACTATCCGAATTATAATATTGAAAGGATCGCGAGAATTTATATATCGATCGTATGAGGTTGGCACTCGCGCGTGGATCTTTACAGCTGCTGGATCGTAAATGCCCCCTTTCGAAAAATCCCGGTGACGTATAAATAACGACAAGTCGTGGGAATCGGCTACAATTTACAGACGCTGCAAACACCCCTTTCACCGAGCATAAAACTCGCAATGCATTATCGTACAAACGACAAAATTGATTTTATTTCACGTTACTGAGATTTCTTTGCCGTAGAATTCTATGAAGTTTTCATCGATACGAATGGGGTCTCTCTCTCTCTCTCTCTCTCTCTCTCTCTCTCGGTAGCCGTCTTCGGCGACATTTTCATCTCCATCCATCGGCGGGTTATCGACGTACGAAGGAGCGAACTTCCGAGGGCGTCCATCCGCTAGATCGCTCATTGCTCCAAATTAACGTAGCGAGTATATTTGGATTTAATCTTCGTGCTGTTTGAACGAATCGAGTGCCGCCGCTGCCGGCGATCCATCATTGGCGTCGCGAAAGTCAACGACGAACCGTGCCAGAATCATCGTCGTCGTCGTCGTCGTCGTCGTCGTTCTTTGTCACGTGGGCGAACCAGAATGGGCACGGTTTCTCGTTGGTCATGGTCCACGTACCACGCGGCCCGATTAAACGTCATTCGCGGTCGGAAAGACACGCTCTCTCGCCCAAGCTTCCTCCTCCGTCCTCTTCTACCCTCCTTCATCTTTTTTCGTCGAATAGACTTATTTCAAATGCACCTTTCAATTTTGCAGTTAATGTACGAGTAATGAATATCGAATATAATTAATATCATTCACAAATAATTAGGATGCTTTAAACTGATGGCGTATAAATTATTTTAATTATAAAGTGAACACTAATTTGGAATTTCTGCGCGTGATATAATTCTTTTTTATTTCACGTTTCGATTCGCAAAAGAGATCGAAGAAATTCTTTAAGTAAGGAAGTATCTAAAAGACGACATTCTTTTGAAGAAAAAGAAAATTCTTTTTTAAGTAAAAAAGTCTAAGTAAAAGTTTAAATAAAAAGATCCAAATATGTTGCGTTGAAAAAAAAAAAAAAAAAAGAAAAATTGGATTATATTTGCGCATAAATTCTAGCATAATACGCGGGGAAAAAACTTGCGGCTACGCAAGGTTTCGCGGCTAAGCGAGGAACACTGGGAGAGAATCGTGCGAGTAATATTTAATTTTAGAAAATTTGAAAAGCCGCAGGAACTTTAATGGATTTCCCGGCTGCCGCGCACTTTCGCCTGCCGTTTTACCTCCGCAAATTGGGTTAGACCTCCTTCTGGTCGCTCGCGCGAGCAAGTTCCCCGAGTCCCACCTGTCGTCTTCGCGACGTCGTTCGCGACGCCGACGCGACGTAACGAAGCGGAAGACGCGGGGGGATGGCGGACGGGGAGGGGGGGGGGGATCGAAGGGGGGTAGGAACAGCGGCGATCCCGCGCGCGCCGATCTTTTAATCCGGTCCCTTAGCTAGACCGCGAAGTCGATTAAGACCGTTTAACGGGCTTAAATAAATGACGAGGAAAGAGTGAGCCGTCTCTGCCAATGTGATTTCCTTCTCCGACCGTCTCGTTTAGTAATTGACGCGACCATAGTGTCTGGGATCCTTCTTGAATCTCGCGAATTCAAGACGTCGATAGATTTCCCTCCCCTAAACGTCTTGATCTCATCTCGCTCGACGCTTATCGAATTAATTAAAGTCGACAATGTAATAACCTTGATAAACATTAAACGACTTTTGTTCCTCTCTCAAAGAGTAAGATGGAAACACACGGAGTGTGTATAAAGTAATTGCCCGCAGGGCGGTGATAAAGTCTGAATTTATGAAATGTTACACACGAGGAGAGACCCCCGTAAATAGATATAAATAAGAAATTGGCAAGACCGACAACGCCGCCATAAATATTTCGTCTCGGCAAGCCGCATCGTATCGTAGCATCAAATAGGTAGAGCACTTTAGAGCTATCAAGCGCGGATGATAATTATGAAACGAGAGCGTCACTTGCGCGTTCGATCGAAAACGACACCGATGCTTATACCGATCGTTTGTTCGCGTCTTTTCACCTTCATTCGAATTATCCATCCGGATAACAAATGATGCCGCCTGATACCTACGTACGTCACCGCGCGATTCATGCTCGGATCAGGCTCTCCATTTATGAATACGTTTCTCGATTTAGCGGCATAAAAGAAATTCGAGCGGATTTATCATGAATCTACGCCCGTGAGTGGGAAATGCGAATCGCTGGAGAAAAAAATTGGCACAAGCCAAGAACGTTCAAGTCCGCCAGGTCGAACTGGATAATCCCGTCACTTTTGAATATCTGCCAAATCTTTCGTCATGCATATGCGCGCATTTAATTTCTGCAAATTAAATAAAAAAAGATAGCCCCTCTCTCTCTCTCTCTCTCTCTCTCTCTCTCTCTCTCTCTCTCTCTCTCTCTCTCTCTCTCTCTCTCTCTCTCT